>OX346722.1:15625715-15805715 GCA_947063395.1 Hemistola chrysoprasaria
CGACCTACTTTTGACGAATCCGTGCTGTTCTTTGATGATATTAGGATGGATTATGGGGTATAGTTCATTATGGATAAGCCTTTCGAAAAGCTTTGACAAAGAAGACAATATAGATATAGGACGATAATTAGATACGTCATTTTTTGACCCGCTTTTATATATTGGAGTTATATTGGCCTGTTTCCATATCTCAGGAAACACTCCTTCTTTTATACATTTATTATAGAGAATGTGTAGGGGTTTACAGATGGTGGAAGCAGTTTTTTTTAAGAATATAGGATGTATTCCGTCAGGTCCCTTGCCTTTGGTAGGGTCTAGCCTGATAAGTTCTAATTTTATTTTACTAATATTTATAATAATATGATTGACAAGGTTGCAACCTTCAGCAAATGCATCTGGGGGTGACCATTGATTTATATTCAGTGTTGATGGTTCATATACAGAGTGAAAGAATTTTGCAAATATGTTACAAATATCGGCAGGATTATTCACTGTCTTATCGTTAGATTTCATTTTAGAAGGTATTGTTGGTTTATTTTTAAGATTAGCTATGTATTTCCAGAAGTATTTTACATTCGAGCAAATGTTATCTTGAACTGACTCTAAATATTTGGCAAAGCAGTTATCACATTCAGTTTTAAATACATTTCTATAATAGGAAAAATTTTCATAATCTGATTTATTACCATACGTTTTCCATTTTAACCAAGCTCTAGATTTATTTTTAAAAATATGTATTAATGCAGGGGTGAACCATATAGGAAAATTGGAGGGTTTTTTAATTGACATCGGGACATATTTCTTTATAATCTCAAAAATGATTTCATAAAACGTATTAACAGCATTATCTGCAGTAGATATACCAATTATATGATCCCAGTCGATTTCTGCAATGGCGTCATTTACAATGTCATAATCAACTTTGTGAAAATTACATACAGTTACAGGACAGCGAGGCATAAATGACGTATTTATATTTAATGGAACTATAGCGGCAAAAGGTGGATGATAGCTATCAACTTTAGACAAATATCCCGTGGGATCATAAACCGAACAATCAACATTGGATAAAAGTAGGTCTAGGAGTCTAGTCATGGAATTATAAATCGTATTATATTGAGCGAATTTATTCAGGGAAATAAAATGATTAAGATGACAAATAATGTCATTAGTATTATTGTTAGTAGAGGAGAAGATCATGGTTTGCTTACGGTCGGGATTCTGGGTCCACTTTAACTCGGGTAAATTAAAATCACCTATTATTAAAAAGGATTCAATATTATTAGAATCATTCAGAACCTCTTGCAAAAAGTTGAAATATTGGATATATATATTAGGTCTAGATTTTGGTGGTATATATGTTACATTAATAATGTTACTTGCAGAGCGTTTATTTTTGATACTCATTATTTCAACAAATAAGTGCTCAACACAAGGTGGTGGGCTGTTACCCAGATTATTGCAATCTAACATGGAGGCTTTCAGATCTCGTCGTACAGCAATTAAAACCCCTCCACCATCTTTTTTATTTAAGCCTACACGGTCTCTATCCTTACGAAATACCACGTATCTCTGGTCAATAAATTCATTATCAGAAATTTCCGGTACAAGCCAGGTTTCAGTAAACACTATTATATCGTAGCAATAAGAAAGAATATTCATATAAAGCGTGTTTAGTTTAGTTCGAAGTCCCCTGCAATTTTGATAATACAATGTGATATTGTTATCCATGATGAGTTTGTAAATTATAATATGTCATATCATAAGATTTATAAGTGCTATAGAATGTCACTATATAAGATAATAATATGTAATGCGTTAAAATGATTATTGTTTTTACAAAGTATTGAGAGCAGTAAGCCTTACATGTAGCATTATTAACATACGGAAGTTTTGTGGCAGCAATTAGCATTTTATAACAGCAACATGTATATAATATGATATTATAGATTAATAAAAACGATACAGCAGTAGCCAGGCGTGAATGAAAATACTCATAGTATAGCAGAGCAAAGGAAGAGATAAACAACCTGTTGAATACAATTTTATATAAATACAAATGTGCCTGAGCGTATATATTATTATAATTGCTAGTCATAGAGTAAGCAAATAAACGCAACACCGATTCAAGTGGCGGTAGGTCCGACAGGGGCCGATGCTGACGCCCCCCTGGGTTTAATGTTACGGATAATGTCGTTATGGTGCCTAATAGCAATAGTAGGAGCCATATCTGACTCGCGGACAAGAATTGTCGCATGTCGGACCCACACGTACTTGAAACCATGTCGCTTAGCGGCCTCACGACACTCGCGAAAAAGAATTTTATTTTTCAACGTAAGATGTTCATTGAGATATATTTGCTGTGGAGTACCAGCTATGTCAAGTTGATCCGATTTTAAAACCTTATTCGCTCGGAACGCGCTGAGGACGTTATCACGCAAAATTCGTGACGATAGCTTAAGAATAATATTCTTCGGTCTATTATTCGAGGTCTGTGCATGGGGTACACGATGTACGGCGATGACGTCTTTCTGCGTTATAGGGCATTTGATTAGGGTACATATTGCCATAACTAATTTTATGAGATTTTCGCTTCTTCTCTCTGGAACGTTTGTGATCTCAATGTTGCATTGTCGTGCCTGCTGCTCGAGAGAATCTATCTTAGCTTCCAGCGACGCAACCAAGTCAGGAGCAAGATTGGCATTTTTCGTGGCGTTTTCCAATTTAGAGGTACGTTGGGTCACTTCCATATGCTGGGTTTGTTGGAATTGGACAGCAGTTTGAAGAGCGGATACTTCATTTAGGAATTCAGCATGCTTTTTCTCAAGTTTGGCAATGGCATCGTCATGTTTTTTTTCAAGTTGGCCAACTCGTCCCACTACTGCGCTGTGATCTGTACGAAGACCCTTAATTTCTCCCTTCATTTCCACGACACTGTTGGTCAGTGAGGACACGTCAGTTTGAATTGAGGACACTTTGTTATCGAGTATAGTAAACTTGCTGTCTATTTTGTCTTCTATTCTTTTCATAGAATCTCTAAATTCCTTCAAGAAGTCATCATTACAATGGTCTAATTCTGGATGTTTTCTTTTCCGTAAACAAAGTTTTGTGTCAGGATCTGAAGCTGCTAGATCTGGATTGGAGTAGCAACGGGTCCCCGATGGAGAGCGCATTATTGTTGACATTATTGTAATTTATTATTTAATATAAAATAATGTTCCCCTTTACCAAGTTATTTTTCGACACAGGCTGATCAGCTGTCGTATGTCGTTAAAGTGTCGCAGGTATCGTAGTACGGAGGCGATAGCCGGTACAGTAGCTTAATTTGCAAGACCGGTTCTCAGCACGCGTAGTGTAGCGGTAAGCGCGCACACACTGGCAATGTCGAAGCGCAGCGACTCCGGGTTCGAATCTCGCTGCACTGCTCACACAATAATTATGTTGTATGTGTGCGGCAAAGCAATAAAGTCATCAGCAATCGACAAAGTTCGTGCTTTTAAAATTAGTCGATTCCTGAGAGCGGGACACCGCTTTACAGTCCGCAATATGGCGCCGGCAGACGACGACACTATGCACAAGATAGTAAGAGAGCCACCGATGTTTCGTAAATTAAGCGAAATAAATACTCGAGCGCGATTAGAAGTGCAAAAATGCAAACGGGACGCGTGCACTCGCCGTAAGATCTCAAGGTAGACTGTTACAAGGTAAATTGTTAATGTTTTATATCCATTTTGTTATAATGTTCCAATAAAGAAATTTTGATTTTTTTTATTTGATTTGATTCCCATATTTATTCTCAAAGGAATAAACCATGAAATTTTTACAAATGTATTCAGTTTTATTAATAAAACATGTCTTTTGAAAGTTTTGCATAGAACACGAGCAGGTGTACTTAGTCTGGCCATAAATACTGTTATAATTAAAAATAAACAAAAATTACAATTGAATTTGGAATCTATCATTTTTATATGATTGTTCATTGAGTTTTCTCATTTTGGCGCCAATACATTGTACAATATTTTGCGATATTAAAATGGAGTGGGGTGTTAAAGAGAACCGAATCGCTGTGATTGTATTACACAAAGTAAGTACGAAGCCAAATGCAATTTTTAAAACTCTCCATACGCTTGGTATTAGTAATATGTTTGGTTACCGGCCTATTAATAGGTACAATGAGACCTCCTCTGTTTCTGACAGAAAAAGATCTGGCCGTCCACGTAGTGTTCGTACGAAAAAGGTGGTCAAGGCAGTAAGGGAAAGAATCCTGTCGAAGAATCTAAAAGCAAAGGATTTTATCTCGGGAGATGAAGATAGCAAGCACCTAGAACCATGTCGCGTATTTTAAAAGATGACTTAGAACTTGCAGCCCATAAGAGATGTACTGATCATTTCTTAACAGATAATTTAAAAAAAAATAGGGTGGTAAAATCGAAACAACTACTGAAGCGGTACGCAAGGGAAGGTCACAGAAAAATTTTGTTTAAGGATGAGAAATTTTTTACAATTGACCAACATTTTAACAAACAAAATAACCGTATTTATGCTCAAAGCTCTAAGTAAGCTTCCCAATTAGTCGACAGAGTGCAACGTGGGCACTATCCGACTTCAGTGATGGTTTGGTGGGGTATTAGCTATGAAGGAGTAACTGAGCCATACTTTCGTAAAAAAGGTATTAAAACATCGGCACAAGTGTATCAACATACCATTTCTGAGAAGGTAGTGAAGCCCCTTAACAACACCATGTTCAATAACCAAGAATGGTCTTTCCAGCAAGACTCGGCGCTGGGTCATAAAGCTCGGTCTGTGCAGTCTTGGTTGGAAACGAACGTTTCGGACTTCATCAGAGCTGAAGACTGGCCGTCGTCTAGTCCCGATCTTAATCCGCTGGATTGTGATTTATGGTCAGTTTTAGAGAGTACGGCTTGCTCTAAACGCCATGATAATTTGGAGTCCCTAAAACAATCTTTACGATTGGCAGTGAAGAATTTTCCCATGGAAAGAGTGCGCGCTTCTATTGATAACTGGCCTGTATTGCAGCACATGGAGACAACTTCGAATAAGCTTTTTATATTTTAAATTGTTTTATATTTATGTATTAAACTAACACACTGTAAGAGTAATGAATGTTATTTGTAATAGGTTTTTTTTTTTTTTTTTGTTTCAGTATTTATGGCATATATTACATTACACTCAAATAAATGGAAACATTTGTTTCTGCTGTAGATACTTTAGACAGGACGCTCGAGTGCTTTTGTATGTTAATACAAAATCACTCGAGCGTCCTGAAACTAACTCAATACAGAACTATATTTTATATTTTCTAACTTATGAAGAGTCCTAAATCATCGCATAGAATAAATAACAAAATAGAATCTTGTATTTTTAAAATTAGTCATATAAATTATTGTTTAATAAGGTTAGTAATTTATTTGTTTTGAGATGAATAACAAAAAATTTGTTTTAAAAAATAATAATTGCCTTAAATATTGATATAATTGCCCTGAATTTGGCATAAAGCGCCAAAATATACTGTAATTGAACGTGAACTTATTGTCTAGTTGTATAACATACTCTAATAATAAATAGCAGCCCAAGCAAATATCTCCGAATGCAATATAGTTCACCCGCATTAGACAGAGTGCGATCCTAATCCTTAATGAGCAGAGTGAGAAGTGACATGTTCACTTTATGTTCACACCGGAGCCGTCGCTGTTCGTCACGGCTCAATAGGCCGCATGCACTGTAATGAGAATTCATCGGATGCCTGGAGACTGCAGCCTGCAGACAAATGATAACATTACTACTAGCTGGGAAGATACTGATATATAATATTATACAACGCGACATCACGGTGAAGGGTGTGGTAGGATTAACGAGACGACTCATGTTCAGAGCAGACACAGACTCGCACGCTTATTGGAGTCATTTAATGGTTGACTGCCTCGGTGGCGTAGAGGGCGCATGCTCGACTGCCAATCAAGAGGTCCCGGGTTCGATTCCCAGGTCAGGCAGTGTTAAATATTGGATTTTGCCATTAGGAATTATCTCAATAACTGCCTGGAGTCTGGAACTGTGCCCGGTAGATGGCAATAGGCTCGCCCCCTATTACATGGGACCGATAACATACTGGCGAAATGTGGGTGTATCTACTATGGGACTGAGTCCTGGATACATCTCTGCCTACCCCTTCGGAAAAAAGGCGTGAATGTATGTTTATGTAATGGTTGAAGGTACTCTCATTTCATGGTTTTACTACTTATTGCTAGTAACTTTATTACATAGATTGATCTATTTTTAGTTTATCTAAATCAAACAATAGATTATATTGATCAATAGACTTTTAGTCAAAAAGAGCCGTAAAAATTAAGTAAATTCAAATTAAGTAAAGTGCTATTTTTAGTGCCTCCAAAGAAGCAAAAGTTATAAAAACGTCGACCGACATAATCTTAACTCGAAGCTTAAACCGTTGATTGCTTTATAACTCGACTATGGGTTACGTAACTTTGTAAGTAAAATTCAGAATTACAACATGGAGCATCACTCTGAACCACAAAAAACATGTTAACCAGGGAAACAGATCACGTTTCGCCACATCATCTGCACACACAGAAATAAGTAAAAAATCAGGCAAGTTCTGTGAGAGTTCGCCGCCCGCCCGCGCCTCCGACCGTGACACTCATACTGATGCTCATCCCTTACTTATTACACAACACTCTGCGACCGATACTAGATGGATTTATGTACCTATAATATTATATGCGTATTTTGAGGCGGGATTTCTTTATTGATACATATTCAAAGTGAAAACAAAGGATCAGTGAAATTACCTATATATATTTATAATTATTATTACAGACTATTTAGATGGCGGGAACTAAAATACCCACATATTAAGATATTAACCATAGAAATGAAAGAACACAAGGGTTATAATATACATATTTAATCAAATACAAGGTACAACAGACACATATTTCACACTTATGTACCAATAGGAACGATAATACAATCACCCGGACGCTGCACCTCAGAATAAATAGTGGTTTACTGTACTAAGGAACGTCGTGTCCTCTTGAGATCCAGAGCGAAAGTGTTGCGTGGGCTCCCGGCGCTAGCAATAATCCCCACCAGTTCGACTGTCATGGCGTCTTCATAAATGGTGGGTGGTGCTGACGTCACGTCCACGGTAGTTTTGAACGCGGGAAACACGAGTGCGACAACATCCGGCCGTCCTGCTGACGCTTTCGTCCCGAACAGCGTAGTGGTCTAATGCAGAGCTGAAAACATTAACACAGATTTATATTTATGAAAACAGTAATCACAGTTATAGAGATACATAATACAGTGTTTATTTCTTTAACACTGGACGGTATAGAGGTAGTTGGTTCATTTTGTCCGTGGTTTGAGCCAGATGATGTTCATACAGGATCAGTCTAGCCGTGTATCACCACTTACTACAACAGCGTTCACAGCGCGGATGCCTGTTGCAGTTTGAATAAACCAGTCCCTCTTATACTATCCACCATGTTAAAGCGACTGCATTAGGCCTTTATGAAAGACTGTTTAGGTAGGGGGCTATCGTAATAGAGAAATTGTTATTATTATATAAAATCATCAAGTCAAAATGAAAATGTCGTTATTACAAATAAATATTGATTTGATGTCATCACAAGGTTTGTTTTACTTAATAATAAAATACTTTACATACGTGACAACATCCGGAATTAATCTGCCATTTGTATCCAGGGTTTCATGTTTTCTACACAGGCAATACCATCATAACGCTTTGAAGATCTTTCTGCTCCCCTCATGTCCTGCACTTGATATCTATCGTGTCCTAGAGACTTCATCACCTGAAACGGACCTTTATAGAGAGGCAGCAATTTGCAACTTTGACCGTCGTTCGAGTGACTAGGAATTTTAAGTACTACAAGGTCTCCGACAGAATAGTTCGGCGCGTCTTTCCTTTTTGCGTCAAATGATGCTTTCTGTTTTTCGGCGTCTTTTTTTATATTAGCGTCGACCGTAGTTCTCAGTGCGGTGACGTCAACAGAATGTTCAATGTTATTATCGTCAGTGATAGAGTCGTTATTCATGCGAATTCTGTACCCAAAAAACACTTCACTCGGTACAGCAGATGTAGTCTTGTTGATTGTGCTGTTTATACCCTGTTGTATGTTGGTAATATGTTGGTCCCATTTGTTGTTTTCGGTATCTGCGCCCATACTACGCAATGCTTCTAAAATTGTTTGATTATATCGTTCCACCTGGCCATTGGAGCGAGGTACAGCGGTGGCAATAATGTGAGCTCTAATATTTCGGTCATTACAAAAATTCGTAAACAGCTTTGATGTAAATGCACTACCTGCGTCACATACTAATCGCTTTGGATTACCGAACACTTTAAAGATCTTATTTAGCTCGTTAATTACGACTGTACTTTTAGTGTTTTTGACGGCAGCAATAAATACAAATTTAGTAAACGCGTCAACTAATACAAGTAAGTAACAGTTCCCTTGAGTAGTCTTCACAAAGGGACCAAGGTGGTCGATGTGTAGTGTGTGGAATGGTTTCGCGTGCTTAGGGATCGGATATAATTTTCCCGGCTTCTTCCCATGTATGTTTTTGTGGTATATGCAATTAAGGCAATTTTTAATATATTTAGTGACAGTTTTCTTTAAATGTGGGAACCAATATTTAGACCTAATTCTTTCTATAGTTTTATCGACAGCAAAGTGGCCTACATCATCGTGATTAGCCCGAATAACATACCACACGCATTGTTTTGGTACTAACCAACGCCTACCAAATTCCGTTCTCCTATAAACTTTGTTGCCTAATACTTCGTAGTCATTAAAAATCTGTTTATTTGTCTCGGTCTCGCCTGACAGTATTATCTCTCTTAATTTACTGATATCAGCATCTTGTAACTGAACCGACAATAGCCAGTCACCCTCTGTTACACTGATGTTATTTACATCTTTGTTCACTACAGAGACGTTATCGATGTCGCTGACAGGGTTCCTGCTTAGCGCATCTACGTGTTGCATCTGTGCCCCAGCTCGATGAACAATGTCGAAACTAAACTCTTGGGTACATAGCACCCATCGACTTATCCGCGGAATTATATCCTTTTTACTTAGTGCGTGGCGTACCGCATTGCAATCAGTAGTGATTTTAAAGTTCGTCCCTAGTAAATAATGGCGGAATTTTTGTAGACCTGCTACAATAGCTAGTAGTTCGAGTTCGAATGAATGATAATTTTTCTCTTCGTTGCTGGTTTGCCGGCTGTAAAAGTGTACGGGTTTTTCCCCATCACTAGTAGACTGCATCAATATGCATCCTATTCCCTCACGACTCGCATCGGTATAGAGGTTAATTGGTAGTTTCGGGTCGAACACTTTCAAAACTACGTTATCGAGCAACAAGTCTTTTACAGTTTTTACAGCCTGATCTTGTAGGGGACCCCATTGCCAGACTGCGTCTTTTTTAAGTAAATTTGTTAAAGGCTTGCAAAAAAGCGCACAGTTCCGGATAAATTTTCTGAAATAATTTATCAATCCTAAAAATTGTCTTAATTGGTGGACCGATTTTGGAGTTGGGTACCTCACAATTGCATCAAGCTTTCGTGCATTTGGGCGAACGCCCTGTTCGGAAATATCATAACCTAAAAATGTGACACGATCTTTGAAAAATGAGCATTTTTCTAAATTTATTGTCAGTCCGTTCTTTACGAATAGATCCAAGACCATTTCTAAGCAGAGTATATTCTCTTCTAGACTATGGGTTGCTATTAGGAGATCATCCATATAACATATGACCCGTCCAAAACGTAAGTTACCTAAAACAGTATTCATGAGTCTTTGAAAAACGGCCGGCCCATTGCAAACTCCAAAAGGCATTCGTAAATATTCGAAATGGCCATCGTTCGTAATGAACGCCGTCTTGTGCACGTCTTGCGGTTTGATGCAAATTTGGTGATACCCACTTTTTAAGTCTAAAGAAGTATAGAATTTACATCCCTGCAGTCTGTCAATAAGATCCTCTATTACCGGCATGGGGTATTTTTCTTTAATTGTTATATTATTTAACTGTCTATAATCGACACATAATCTCTTTGCCCCTGACGCTTTGTCTACTAAGATAGCTGGGCTAGCATACGCAGAATTACTGTTACGAATGATTCCATTTTTTAAAAGGTCGTCTGTTATTTCCCGTGTCATTGCTCTTTCTGATTCCGACATTCTGTATGGCCGTTGGCAAATTGGTTTATTAGTCGTTAATTGGATGTCTAATTCTACGCAAGAGGTCTTGCCTAAGCGTGAAAGATCTTTTGAAAGGCATTGGGGGTATTTTGATAATATTTTGTCCAAAATTGTTTTAAGGTCATTGGGTACATCGTTAGAGGCGTTGACATTACAAACGTTTAACATTTGTACTGACTGAAATGTCAACGTTTCTCCCATACGTACATACATTAGGCTTTTATCTTCTGTGAAATTTCGTCCAACTAGAATGTCGCAACCAGAAAGGCTATCTATTACATATAAGGTAATCATTAGTTCAACTGAATCTACATTCAGAGTAGCGGCTACAGCTTTTGTCACTTGAACTGAGGAATCATTCGTAAATCCTACCAAGTTGATTGGATTATTCAACAAAAAAGGTTTCAGATTTAATTGACTCACTAGTGCAGACGTAATCAAGGAACAATCACTACCCATATCAAAGAAAGCTTCACTGTTAGCACCGTTTAGCGAAACTTTCTTATAAAATTTTTGTTTTGTATTTGGATTTGAGATCATTTTGACTTCAACGTCTTTTTCGACCTTCGTTTTCGACTTCGATTTGCAAGCGGCCTCCATGTGTCCCATTTTATTGCAAAATGAACATTTGACATTATCTGGGACGGAACAGTTGTTTCTTCTGTGTCCCGTTTCTCCACAACGAAAACAATTTATAGCTGTATTATTAACGACACTAGCATTATTGGCATTGGAGCTAGTGGCAATCGAAGTCGAATGCGTAGGTCGAGAGAGCCTTTGAGTAGATTGATTTTTTTGTACATTTGGTAAGTCTCGCGTCACGTGTACTTTGCCGTGTAAGAATGCTGCGAGATCATCGCAGTACCTAAAATTGCCTGCTTCAGCAGCCACACTGATATTTGTATCCCCGATAGCACCTACAATGATCGACACGATGTCGCGCTCTCGAAAACCTAACTGTAGTCGGTCTATTTTGGATTTGTGTTGAAAGTAGAATTCGTAAAGCGACTGATTAGCTGCTGGCTTAGTATCTACGAGCTCTTTTAAGAAGTTAAACATATTTATTTTAACTTGGAAGGTGTCCGATAAGGTCTCTCGCCATTGCCTCCACTTCCACGTCGTCCATTTTGTTTCATTTTTTTGCAAAGAATCTAACCATGTTTTAGCAGTATTGCGCAACTTTTGAAGGGCCTGATACTTTATCATATTGTCAGACCAACCAAACGCGAGGGCATTCGACTCAACAACATTAATCCACATGTCAATATTATCTACAAGGGGGTCGAATTCGGGTATCACTGACGATAAAACAACATTCTGACTCACGGTTCGCGATTCCTTACGACGCCGCTTGTGCTTGCGCCGCCGCCTACGGTCACTTCCGCTGCTACTGGTAGAGGACGAGCTGGAACTCGAGCTCGTAGACGGATCACGCGATCTTTTCTTGCGTCCACGTGGCATCTTTAAGGCGTAGTTCGAACACTTCTGATGAAAGAACACAAGGGTTATAATATACATATTTAATCAAATACAAGGTACAACAGACACATATTTCACACTTATGTACCAATAGGAACGATAATACAATCACCCGGACGCTGCACCTCAGAATAAATAGTGGTTTACTGTACTAAGGAACGTCGTGTCCTCTTGAGATCCAGAGCGAAAGTGTTGCGTGGGCTCCCGGCGCTAGCAATAATCCCCACCAGTTCGACTGTCATGGCGTCTTCATAAATGGTGGGTGGTGCTGACGTCACGTCCACGGTAGTTTTGAACGCGGGAAACACGAGTGCGACAACAGAAACGAGAACACAGAACAAGGTGTAAAGTTGCAAAACTAAAGTATGAGCCAAAGTTATGGACACAAGTGCAAACGAGACTGCGGCGGCCTCTGCACAATAACATTCATAATTAGGCACATTCGTACTCATTAGGTGAACACATAAGAGCTAATTATATTATTAAAGTAAGTAGGTATTGTACTAGTTACGCTCGCTGTTTATAGCGGTGTATTAATTATACCTACCCTATATGCTATTCCAAACAACTATCAAACCAAATCTGAAGTTTTTATGAATATGTTGTGAGTCGAGCCATATCCGAGCCATACTTGCTGTTTGAAGGAAAGAGTTGTGTCCGCAACGCAAGCGCCTCGTGGTGCTTGATGGAGTTGGTTAGATACGATGTCGTGTCGCGCCGATCTGCCGAGGCAGGCTGTCTCTGGCAAGCGGCGCGTACGGTGCAACCAAAACAATCTCGTGTTCGGATTTCTCGTGTTCTATCCTCTACGTACTTGTTGTGCTATAATTATTAGTATCGATCTATAATGTATACCGCGTAATGTGTTAAGACATTGAGAAGATTGTTAAATACTTTGGTTTAAAAGAATGAAGTCCTGCAAGTTTCTTGTGCGTTCTTCTTGCAGATGTAGCTTTCCAAACGCACGGTTGAATAAACTATTTAAACTTACCGAGTATAAGAGCCTTATTTTTACATTCAACATTACACACCGAACGAAGTCCACAACTGTTAGAAGGTCGAGGATGGTAGGTCCTGATGTTGAAATGTTGAATGTAATAAATTTTACAAACTAGTCGTTGAAAATTGAATCTTTTGTCTTAAAACGTAGAGTATAATATTGAGTTATCAAGATCAATCAAGCTTTAGGTATCAAGATAGTCGTAAGAATTAATGAGTGGTTTTACAGCATCTCGTTGTCGGATTATAATAAGTGTCTTAAGCGTTCTAGTTCTAGCTCAGACTTAAGGTTTATAAACCCTGTGCTTGGAGACGCTCAGCTAATATTACTTATAAATGAATACCCTTTCTTTTTAAAATGGTGGCACTTATTCAGATCTCTGGTTTATAGGTAGCTACTTGAAAGCTTAATGTCTGAAGCTGAACTTCTAGATTATGAAAGATCGTACAATCGAAGTAAAAACTATTGAAGGTTATCACTAAAGAAACAGGTAGAGGTTTTTACTGGCTTTGAGTATAAGTGGTATCATCATCATCATCATCATCATCTCAGCCACAGGACGTCCACTGCTGAACATAGGCCTCCCCCATAGATTTCCATTCAGTCCGGTCGCAAGCGGCCCGCCTCCATCGTGTTCCCGCCGTCTTTATCAGATCGTCTGTCCACCTTGTGGGTGGACGTCCTACGCTGCGCTTGCCGGTCCGTGATCTCCATTCGAGACCTTTGCAGCCCCATCGGCCATCAGTTCTACGTGCTATGTGCCCTGCCCATTGCCACTTCAACTTACTAATCCGCTGGGCTATGTCGATAACTTTTGTTCGTCTACGAATCTTCTCATTTCTGATTCGATCTCGTAGAGAAATTCCGAGTATAGCCCTCGCCATAGCTCGTTGCGCTATTTTGAGCCTGCTGATAAGGCCCACAGTCAGAGACCACGTTTCAGATCCGTAAGTCATCAATGGTAACACACACTGGTCAAAGACCTTCGACTTGAGGCACTGAGGTATTTTGAACGAGAAGACATTGCGTAGGTTTCCGAACGCTGCCCAGCCTAGTTGGATTCGACGATTGACCTCTTTCTCGAAGTTGGACCTACCGAGTTGGACTACTTGTCCTAGATAGACGTATGAGTCAACAACTTCTAGAATCGAGTTCCCAACCGATACTGGGGTCGGCACAACATGGGCATTACATATCACCTTCGAGCATCGTGCTGAGATCTTCCATTGATTCTGCCATGAATACAATGTCGTCGGCAAACCGAAGGTGAGTGATGTATTCGCCATTAATGTTGATGCCGTATCTTTGCCATTCCAGAAGCTTGAAGGCGTCCTCCATTGCGGCAGTAAACAGTTTCGGAGATATGACGTCTCCCTGTCTTACGCCTCTTTCCAACGGGAATCGCCTGCGAACTCTGATCCTGTACTCGAATCGACATATTGGCGTTACTATACAAGCACTTCAACACTTCGATATACCGATAGTCAATATGGCATCGCTGGAGAGACTCGAGCACCGCCCATGTCTCGATCGAATCAAAGGCCTTCTCATAGTCCACGAACGCTAAACATAGTGGCAAGTTATACTCTTCGGTCTTCTGTATAACTTGGCGTAGCGTGTGGATGTGGTCTATGGTACTGTAGCCTTTTCGGAAACCGGCTTTCTCGGACGGCTGGAAGTCATCGAACCTGCGACTGAGACGATTCGTAATGACCCTTGAAAACAACTTATAAACATGGCTCAGAAGCGAGATGTCATACTAGCGCCCCGCCCCGGCTTTGCACAGGTAGCAGAAGAAAGTATAGTGAACGTTTGAAATTCGTAATACATTTTGTTTTTATTGATAAAACCCTAATGATTTACGCAGCGCACGCAAATTAATGACTATTTCTGTTACAGTGACCAAACATTAACACATGTATAAATTTTTCGTGGGCTATTTTGAAGATATATAAATACCAACTACTACAAACCCCTAGTACATTATTTCTACCACCAATAATAATAATAATAATAATTTAAATTAATACTCTCACAGAACGAGTTACCCCAATTACACTGCTCGAGTCAATTCATATGGGTTATGTGGACAACCCATATTGCCAGAGTTTCAGGTCGCCAAGATTCCTACAAGGCCTCCAACATGACCTAACGCCTGCTCCCTACATATCTTATAGGAAACAGCCGGGACCTACAGTTTAACGTGCTATCCGAAACACAGGAACACTAAATTGTCCACTCAGATAAGATGGTGGGAACCATCGTGGGCTGGTGGGACTGTAATATAATACTCCAGAAGTAGACCAATATGACATAAAACCAATACTGTAAGTACTGAATTAGGCAGGTTTACTGAAATTGTTACTTGAATTTTGTTTTATTTTATTGTAACGGTACAGTGATACCGCAAAATTTGTAACTAGTTGGATAGAAATAAATGTTCCTAATGTATCTGTTGAGGACAACGAAGACCCTGCCTGAGTTGTGCCTTCTCATTGTTTGTAGCAAGGAATTTTGTACAGTTAGGTTAGTTTAGCCTCTCCTTTTGTTTTATAAAACTTTCGAATTTAGAACCGAGCGCTGCTTTCCAGGAAACCTTTCCAGGGCCGAGCGCTGCTGCGAGAAAGTGCAGGCCTAAATTCTAGTGTGCGAGCAGGACACCGTTGTTGCTCTCTCGCTCTCAATGCTTTGAACACTGTGTTTTTTGCCTTTTGTGCCCGTTATTTATAGAATATTGTAGAGATAGAAGACGCTCGTATCGGGACTCACTTCCGCGCCAACACTCGATACGAGCGCTACATAGCTAAAAAGACATTATAATTACGAAAGAATATTATATTGAAGATTTTATGAATAAGGGGATTTCATTTATTTGAGCAACCACCCCTTAAAGTATCGTTGAACAATATCCACAGATCACTCTCGGACATTAGCGGCCAATGTCTCGGAACCGTCGCTCGCCCCGCAGTATTACTGCTACACACTCTACTTACGGTTGAAACGACACACAGTTTGGTTTATATTGCGTAGAAGTAATGCGATATTGGTGCGGGAGAATTATGGTGGATATCAAACTGGACTTACTTTATTGTTTTCTAATTATCCTAGTAGGTATGATAAATGAGTTCAAAACAAAACAAACAATGTTAACGCCTAACATACGAGTTATTAACATACAATATTACAATATAAGAAGAGTGAATTGAGGAAATTGGATGAAAAAAAATTATCAATTAAAAATTCACTTCCTATTTTCCATCCCGCTCCATCATCAGACTAGCACCATCTTTTTGAATCCGTAACTTATTCATTGAGACGATTCCAATGAGCTCAAACACAATAACATTATATTCGACTTATCTGGTAATCATTTTGTGCATAGAATTTCAGGAATTCTATGTACAAAATGTCAGCTCTCCCTAGAGAGCTGACACATGGACCTATCCAAGGATCGAGAGTGGGCGTGGATGAGGGAGCTGTCAGACAGTCAGGACTTTGAAGTTCATATTACAACGAGAAGACTACTGAGCCATCTGAATATTGTAACCTATATGATGCTCCAGACTTTAACGGATATATACGTATACCAGTTTTCATAATATTATTAATTAACGGACAACTAAAAAACCAAGTTAAACACAAACGTTCACAAAAATATATGTAATAAAAAAATAGAGAAAACCACAACATTCGCAGCAAGAGTGACTTGTTAATAGCATAGGGCAAAATTATAATTACTAAAAACAGAAAATTACTTAAACAATTATATTTGAGAGAAAGTAAAAAATGATGTGAATAAATAACCCTCCCTCTTCGCAGTCGGATAAAAAAGAAAATAATAATTATTATAGTAATAGAATTAATATTGATAGCTGCAGTGGTTCCGAAGTCAGTCGGTCTGTGTGTCACAACACCCGAACCGCGCCGCGCCGAGGAATTGAAATGGTAATTCAATTAAAGTTGGTGCACAGTTTGAAAGAACTTCTAAAGATTATGTCGGATAAAATCCTACTTCAGTCAGACTCTAGTTTTTCACTGCTGCTGGTTTTATAGTATATTTATATAGTGGACAGTTGTTCTTGATTGGCTTCGCTTCTCAACTGCTCCGCTCTCTCGCGCGGCACTCGGCTCCACGAGCAAGTACTGCCTATATAAAATATATAATATAATATTTAATATTATGCCTTGTTATAAAATGCTATTGTTGTCAAATTATGCTGAACATAAAATATGGCTGAGTTTTTACTGAGCTCCTCTATAAGACTTTAAAAAGAATATCAGGAATAACCATTCTCCCGTATTATATCATAGTGATAGAGTTGGTACCCACGTATGATGATGAAGCCGACAAATAGAACTAACAAGCTGGATATTGATACAATTATAATATTGACAGCCTCGTTGGCTCAGATAGTAGTAATTCTGCTCTCTGTGCCGCAGGTCCTGGGTTCGATCCCCGACCAGGTCAAACATTTGTGTGCATGAAAATGTCAGTTTGATCTGTGTCTTGGTGTTATAAGCTTATATTATATACTTATATAAGCTCATAACACTAAGAAACAGATCACCGATATACATAACCAAATGACTGATATACTTACTTGTATATCAGTCATTTGGTTACCCATAGTACAGGCTTCTAGCCTAGTTTGGGACTAGATGACCGTGCGGGGAAGATGTCCCATATTATTATTGTTATTATTATTGATTGTATTAGGCCTCAGTGGTGTAGTGGGCCGATCGTGACGTCCCTGGTTATCCCCAGGTCAGGCAAAGTGTTAAATATTGGATTTTTCCATTAGGAATTATCTCAATAACTGCTTTTTACGTGGGACCAACATAGGTACGACAAGTAACATAGTAAGAGTTTAACTGATCCTAAACTCGAGCTAAAAAAGGTGATCTGTTGTGGCTAAAACTCTTGTAAATATGATTCTAAAATATAATATTATAATTAACATTTTTATTCCAATGCCACGTAATCTTATCTCTATTAGATCTAAGACCTGGCTGATTGACTGACTGAGTCATACTTACTGATCAACGCGTAGCCCCAATCCTTTAGAGCAAACATTTTGCACATATAGGTTTTCATTATGATGTATACAAGGAATAAGAAAATGATTCACCAAACTCCAACGGGGACGAAGTCCCGGGAATTACGCTACTAATAATATTAACGAGTCTGTAATTTTTGTTAAAATACATATTCTAATAATCCGGTATGACCACCATCTGTACGAATTAGATGGAAACTTGTCCGTTTGAGTAACAACTGTTTCAGAAGAGTAACCACCAGTTGAGGCAGGGTTCAGTGTTCTGCTTCAGAATAACTCGCCTGTTCATAATGGACGTTTCACTAATAAACCTAGTTCACACAACTACTCACAGATGGCGGCACATGCACCCCTTTGTCCAGATAATTTGTGGTCTTTTCAGTTTTACGTTTTCAGAGACTCTAATATTACGTATTTATTTTACAGATATTGTAGCCGCGGGGTACTACATACTAATAAACACCACACAATATCAGTTTTTTTATATTTTTTTATTCATATTCCGAACAATACCGCGTTCCTAAGAGGTTCAAGGAATATTGCCCAAAGGCCCATGTTACGCAATAGAGATGGGATATACATCTATTACTTTATTACTTTATTATTATTTATTATTATTCTTATTTATTATTTTATTATCTATACTATTATATAAAGAGAGAAACTTTGTTTTTTTGTATATAACGAATAGGCTCCGAAACTACTGGACCGATTTTAAAAATTCTTTCACTTATGGATAGCTTAATTCAGTGTGAATGACATAGGCTATATGAGATTTTGAAGAAAAATAGGGATCCGTAAGAAAACTGCAATATTGTGAACCAAGGTGTCACATAATAAAATTACCATATTCATAAATTTGCGTGCGCTGTGAAATTCATTGATGGTAGCTTAATATAAAGTACTAGGGATTTGTAGTACTTATCAATATCTACAAAATAGTCCACGGAAATTTTATCCATCTATTTTGGTTTAGTCACAATAATCGAAACAGACATTATATGCTTGCGCTGTGAAAAGTATTGGTAGTAGAATAAAATAATGTACTAGGGGTTTGTAGTAATTATCAATACCTACAAAACAGTATACATAGATTATATCCATCTTTTTTGGTTTAGTCACAATAATCGAAACAGACATTATATGCTTGCGCTGTGAAAAGTATTGGTAGTAGAATAAAATAATGTACTAGGGGTTTGTAGTAATTATCAATACCTACAAAACAGTATACATAGATTATATCCATCTTTTTTGGTTTAGTCACAATAATCGAAACAGACATTATATGCTTGCGCTGTGAAAAGTATTGGTAGTAGAATAAAATAATGTACTAGGGGTTTGTAGTAATTATCAATACCTACAAAACAGTATACATAGATTATATCCATCTTTTATGGTTTAGTCACAATAATCAAAGCACTGATAATTTTTTATGCGCTGTGAAAAGTATTGGTGGTAGAATAAAGTAATGTACTAGGGGTTTGTAGTACTTATCAATATCTTCAAAATAGCCCACGATAAATTTATACGACATAAGTTAAGGTTTGGTCATTGTAACAGAAATAGTCATTAATTTGCGTGCGCTGCGTAAGCCATTAGGATTATATCTATTAAAATACAAGGTATCACGAAGTTACTCCTGTTAAACGTTCACTATACCTACTTCTGCTACCCGTGCGAAGCCGGGGCGGGCCGCTAGTCGGTAATATAATAAAAAATTTGAAGTGTTCCTAATCGATCGCTTAACAATACATACATAATAGTAAACTCTCGTGAAAGCTAATCAAGTCACTATCGCTATATTATATAATAAAATTCTAAATGACTTACTGACCGACATGCAACGCCGAGCCCAAACCGCTGATTCTGGAAATTTGGAATAAGGTTTTGTTTCGTAATGAATATTTTTATTCCAATGGAGGGCACAAGGAGAAAACGTAGCAAAAAATTTTCACTAAATATGCTTCTGATTCTGAAATTTTACACGTGAGCCCATTCAAATTTGACATGTAAATACCTAAGTTATAATACTGGAACACATGTTTCAGGTTTTCCAAAATTCAATTTTAGGGGTTCCAAAATTGGTGTCGAAATATTGGAAATTTTTAAAATAGTATTTCTGTTTTTGTATAACTATGCACTGCATGATTTAGTATTTCCCTTGAAAGGTTACGTCATCAGAGAGAAGTGTTTTAAGGCATGTTTCATGAAAATCGGTTCGGTCATTTAAATATCAGGTATACTTTATTCATCATCATCATCATCATCTCAGCCATAGGACGTCCACTGCTGAACATAGGCCTCCCCCTTAGATTTCCATCCAGTCCGGTTGTAAGCGGCCTGCATCCAGCGTGCTCCTGCCGTACTTATCAGATCGTCTGTCCACCTTGTGGGAGGACGTCCTACGCTGCGCTTACCAATCCGTGGTCTCCATTCAAGAACTTTACGGCCCCATCGGCCATCAGTTCTACGTGCTATGTGCCCTGCCCATTGCCACTTCAACTTGCTAATCCGCTGGGCTATGTCGGTAACTTTCGTTCGTCTACGGATCTCTTCATTTCTGACTCGATCTCGCAGAGAAATCCCGAGCATAGCCCTCTCCATAGCTCGTTGTGCTATTTTGAGCTTACTTATAAGGCCCACAGTCAGGGACCACGTTTCAGATCCGTAAGTCATCACTGGTAACACACACTGGTCGAAAACCTTCGACTTGAGGCACTGAGGTATTTTGGACGAGAAGACATAGCGCAGATTTCCGAACGCTGCCCAGCCTAGTTGGATTCGACGATTGACCTCTTTCTCGAAGCTGGATCTACCGAGTTGAACTACTTGTCCTAGGTAGACGTACGAGCCCACCGATGGGTTCCCGCCTTCTCGCGGCGGTGGGGGTCAGTAACCGTGGTAGGGGCCCACGGTGAAGCGAAGAGGAGCCCGAGGTGGTCGGCTGCTCCACTTAGTTCTCCAGGCTGAGTGTGAGTAGCCGAGTAGGTTGCGGTTCGGTGTGGGACGAACCGCAACTGAGGCGGACCGCGATGCGGTATGGGACGCATCGCGGCCGAATGTTGGGGCCGCGGCGGGAGAGAAGTGCCGGTATTGCGGTGCGCCGCTCTTCCTGCCTTCCGCGGCCCAAACGGGGTCGCCACCGGTAGATGGCGAAGGCGGTGGGGTCGCAGGGGAAGAGGAGTGTCGGTACTACGATGCGCCGCTCTCCCTATCCTCTGCGACCGAATTGGGGCGGAAAGCCGTGGGCTTGCCGCGGTGTGGGTTGCGCCTCCGCGTGTCCCTATGAAGTCAGCATAGGGCACAGTGGATGGCGCAGGCGGGGCTCACTTGAGCCCTGCGGTGGTGGTGGGCGGGAATGGGGTCTTCCGTGTTCTCTCGCACGTTCGGTAGGCGTTCGAGAGGGCACGGAACACACTTCCAAGCCCAAGATGTGGGGCCCGGGCAATGGATGCGGGGGT
Source organism: Hemistola chrysoprasaria (assembly GCA_947063395.1). NCBI lineage: Eukaryota > Metazoa > Arthropoda > Insecta > Lepidoptera > Geometridae > Hemistola > Hemistola chrysoprasaria. The sequence goes on from OX346722.1 coordinate 15,646,978, forward strand.
ATCCGTTGCCCACCTAAAGGGCCCGCGAGGAGGCGCGCGCGTGTTTCCGCGCGCCCCTTGGGAGGGTTGGGGTGAAGGATTACCCTCACCCCACCGTGGCGGGGTCCTCCACGGAGGACCAAACGCCGTCGGGGCCGCGGATGAGTGCTTCGGCGTGCCCGCAGCCCCGACACATGGCGGCGTGAAGGAACACCCCGGGGTTTTTTAGTAGGTATACCCGCCGGCACAGCAACGTAAAAACACACACAACAAAAAAAAAAAAAAAAAAAAAAAGGTAGACGTACGAGTCAACAGCTTCAAGAATCGCGGGCACATGGGCATTAGACATCACCTTCGTCTTGTCCATGTTCATTTTAACGCCGACCCGTTGAGAAACTCGATTGAGGTCTTCGAGCATTATGCTGAGATCTTCCATCGATTCTGCCATGACTACAATGTCGTCGGCAAACCGAAGGTGAGTGATGTATTCGCCATTAATATTGATGCCGTGTTTTTGCCATTCCAGAAGCTTGAAGGCGTCCTCCATTGCGGCAGTAAACAGTTTCGGAGATATAACGTCTCCCTGTCTTACGCCTCTATCCAACGGGATCGCCTTCGAACTTTGGTCCTGTACTCGAACCGACATAGTGGCGTTACTATACAAGCACTTCAACACTTCGATATACCGATAGTCAATATGGCATCGCTGGAGAGACTCGAGCACCGCCCATGTCTCGATCGAATCAAAGGCCTTTGTCATAGTCCACAAACGCTAAACATAATGGCAAATTATACTCCTCGGTCTTCTGTATAATTTGGCGAAGCGTGTGGATGTGGTCTATGGTGCTGTAGCCTTTTCGGAAACCTGCTTGCTCAGACGGCTGGAAGTCATCGAACCTGCGACTGAGACGATTCGTAATGACCCTCGAAAACAACTTATAAACATGGCTCAGAAGCGAGATGGGTCTGTAATTCTTCAACAAGGTGTTATCACCTTTTTTGAAGAATAGCACCACCACGCTTCTGTTCCATGCTTCTGGCGTCACACCTTCGAATATGACAGAGTTAAAGAGTCTCTGGAGGACTTTAAGTACCGGTGTTCCACCCGCTCTCAGAAGCTCTGATGTAATTCCGTCATCACCCGGCGCCTTGTTGTTTTTGAGTTGTTTCAGGGCCATTCTAATCTCATACAGGCTGATGTCCGGGATATCTTCGGTATAGTGTCGGGTCAGCTTGGCTCTTGGGTCTTTGGCCGCGCTGCTAACAGGCTTTGCGACCGAGGCGTATAGCTGTCCGTAGAACCTCTCGATCTCCTCTAACACCTCCGCTTTTGTCGACGCTATACTGCCATCTTCTCTCTTCAGCTTTGTCAACCGGCTTTGCCCAATAGACATATCTCTTGCAAACACTTTGGAGCCTTTCTTCCGCTCTATCGTCTCTTTAATATTATTAGTATTAAAGATACGGATGTCATGCCGCAAGGATTTGGAAATTCGTCTATTGAGCTGCCTATAGGACTTAGCATCACTGGAAGACTGCAGTCGTAGCGAGCGTCGCTCAGCCATGAGGTTTAGGGTGTGGTCGGACAATTTCTGAGGTCTATTTGTACGGCGGGGCTTAAAGAACTTAGAGCCCACCGTTTGGACAGTTTCTACGAGCCTGTTATTAATCTCGTCCACCGATGCATCGATATTCTCCAGGCAAGCGAAGCTATTAGATAGTTCGAGTTGAAAGCTTTCGGGGTTTTGTATATGGGTGCGAGTAGGTCGGAGCGTGGACTTCATCAGGCGTGACCTTTCAAGTTTGACGTCAATATTCAATGTGCCTCTTACAAGTCTGTGATCACTCCCGGTTTTCACCATGTGGATCACGGAAACATCATTGAATATATGTCTCTTGTTGGTCAAGATGAAGTCTATCTCGTTTCTCGTGGAACCATCGGGGCTAAACCAGGTCCATTTCCTATGAGGCGGCTTCTGAAAGAAAGAGTTCATCATAAAGAGTCCCTCCTTCTCCAGGAAATCGGCCAGCCTCTGTCCCCTAGGGTTCCGTTGCCCATATCCATATTGCCCCACTCTCAGCTCGCCATCGGTTTTCTTGCCTAGCTTTGCATTAAAGTCCCCCATAACAACAGTGAAGTGGGTCTCGGACATATGTATGGCCCTACTGACGTCCTCATACATAGTCTCCACTTCATCATCTGGGTGTGACGAGGTAGGTGCGTACACCTGAATGACCTTCAGCGAATATCGTTTGGATACTCTGAGTATTAGGTATACGACCCTGCTCGAGACACTTTCGATGGTAATAATGTTGTTAGTGAGGGACTTGTGGACGAGAAAGCCGACACCACCTTGGGACTGTTGGTCGCCCTCCCGGTAGTAGAGTAGGTTACCTGATCTTAGGGTTATCGTGTCCTCGCCCTCTCTACGGACTTCAGACAACCCCACGATATCCCAACGTAACCTACCTAATTCCTCTTCCAGCTCAATGATCTTCTCGTCAGTCCTCAAAGTGCGTATGTTGTGTGTTACCAGGGCCAGTCGTCGTTGTTGGGGTGGGTAGCCGGAAAACTTCCGGGGATTCTTAGCACCCCCTGCTCCGCCGTTACCGTGACCGCTACCGTAGTCAGGAATAACGGAGCTGCCGGGTACTGGGGGCCTGGTCTGTATGGTGTTTATCATTGGGGGGGTTTTGCCAATACTCGCCACGCTTGGCAGGCGGGTTGGCGAGAGCAGTTTGGTGGTTTTTACGCAGAGGGCGCCGCTACTCGTCCTCTGGATTTATTTACCTATCAGCCGGTTCCTACGGCAACCCAGGTAGAGAGGGTGAGGTACTATTCTAATGCCGGTACCCCGCGGCATACTTTATTATTTAACTGCAATTTAACTGCGGTTCAGAAGGCAGGGGCACTACCAGCTGACCGGAGCCAACCGGCCAGCCACCGACCGGTCAGTCGGATTAAAAGTAGCAAGTAGGATTGGAGATTAACAGACATCAAAAAATAAATAACGTCTAGATGGCGTAGTAGGCACAAGCTCGACTGCCGATCACGAGGTCCCGGGTTCGATCCCAAGCTCAGGCAAAGTGTTATTGGATTTTTCTATTAGAAATTGTCTGTCTGGAGTCTGGAACTGTGCCCAGTAGATGGCAATAGGCTCGCCCCCTATTACATGGGACCAATAACATACTATATACATACATAACATACATATACATGGGACTGAGTCCTGGGTCCCTTCCGGAAAAAGGCGTGACTGTATTATGTTATGTAAAAAAGAAATAAAAAGCGTACCTAACGAACGGTTTACTCAAGAAAAAGTCTAACCATAATATCGGCATCAAAAGGCCAAAGAAAATTTATAATTTATATAATATTATAATATAATTTATAGCCGGATGCGCATCTTTTGGTATAAAAATCTATACTATTATATAAAGAGAGAAAGTGATTCACTGACTGACTGACTCATCAACCCAGAGCCAAAACTACTGGACCGATGATGATGAAATTTTGACAATAGATTATTTTTACAGTCTAGACAAGTAATAAGAAAGGGTTTTTCAAAATTTTACCCCTAAGTGTATTAAATAGGGGTTGAAAGTTTGTATGGAGTAGACTTAATTTTTCGGCCGATTAATTTCAAATTTTGTAGAAACATTCTAAAATGAAAATAATTAAACACGTGTTTCAGGATTTTCAAAAATTTCAACCCTTTTGAGGAATAATAAAGTTTTAAAGTTTGTTATGAATATTTTAGTTCCAACAATGCTCAATAGATGGCGCTACAGAAAAATAAATTAGACCTCGCTGACAATATTTTCTTCCAAGACATAACTACCCTAAGACATAATTTTTAGGTAATTTAGTTCCAACATTGCATAATAGATGGCGTTCTGCAAATAATTAACACGCGCTTATGATTATTGCGGTTCTCTTTATCTTAGCCCCTCTAAACTGGGTTGCAACGACATCGAATTATCGATGCTCTTACTGTTTTCAGTGAATCCGTATAATGTCTCCAGATTATTCAATCAATACCAGATACCAATATCCTAAAGAAAGAAACTTTGTATATTCATTTGCAACGAATTGGCTCCGAAACTACTGGATCGATTAAAAAAAATCTTTCACTTATGTAAAGCTTAATTCAGTGATGAATTTCAGTTTGAGTGAAATAGGCTATAATGAGGTTTTGAAAAATATTAGGGATCCGTAAGAAAACTGCAATATTGTGAACTAAGATGTCCCGTAATCTATACTAATACTAATAATATTATAAAGAGAGAAACTTTGTTTTTTTGTTTTTTTGTTTTTTTGTTTTTTTGTTTTTTTGTTTGTAACGAATAGGCTCCGAAACTACTGGACCGATTTTAAAAATTCTTTCACTTATGGATAGCTTAATTCAGTGTGAGTGCCATAGGCTATATGAGATTTTGAAAAAAAATGGGGATCCGTAAGAAAACTGCAATATTGTGAACCAAGGTGTTACATAATATAATTACCATATTCATAAATTTGCGTGCGCTGTGAAATGCATTGATGGTAGAATAATATAATGTACTAGGGGTTTGTAGTACTTATCAATACCTACAAAACAGTATACATAGATTATATCCATCTTTTTTGGTTTAGTCACAATAATCGAAAAAGTGATTATTTTCATGCGGTGTGAAAACTATTGGTGGTAGAGTAAAGTAATGTACTAGGGGTTTGTAGTACTTATCAATACCTACAAAACAGTATACATAGATTATATCCATCTTTTTTGGTTTAGTCACAATAATCGAAAAAAGTGATTATTTTTCATGCGGTGTGAAAACTATTGGTGGTAGAGTAAAGTAATGTACTAGGGGTTTGTAGTACTTATCAATACCTACAAAACAGTATACATAGATTATATCCATCTTTTTTGGTTTAGTAACAATAATCGAAAAAGTGATTATTTTTCATGCGGTGTGAAAACTATTGGTGGTAGAGTAAAGTAATGTACTAGGGGTTTGTAGTACTTATCAATACCTACAAAACAGTATAAATAGATTATATCCATCTTTTTTGGTTTAGTCACAATAATCGAAAAAGTGATTATTTTTCATGCGGTGTGAAAACTATTGGTGGTAGAGTAAAGTAATGTACTAGGGGTTTGTAGTACTTATAAATACCTACAAAACAGTATACATAGATTATATCCATCTTTTTTGGTTTAGTCACAATAATCGAAAAAGTGATTATTTTTCATGCGGTGTGAAAACTATTGGTGGTAGAGTAAAGTAATGTACTAGGGGTTTGTAGTACTTATCAATACCTACAAAATAGTATACATAGATTATATCCATCTTTTTTGGTTTAGTCACAATAATCGAAAAAGTGATTATTTTTCATGCGGTGTGAAAACTATTGGTGGTAGAGTAAAGTAATGTACTAGGGGTTTGTAGTACTTATCAATACCTACAAAACAGTATACATAGATTCTATCCATCTTTTTTGGTTTAGTCACAATAATCGAAAAAGTGATTATTTTTCATGCGGTGTGAAAACTATTGGTGGTAGAGTAAAGTAATGTACTAGGGTTTGTAGTACTTATCAATACCTACAAAACAGTATACATAGATTATATCCATCTATTTTGGTTTAGTCACAATAATTGAAGCAGTGATTATTTTTCATGCGGTGTGAAAACTATTGGTGGTAGAGTAAAATAATGTACTAGGGGTTTGTAGTACTCATCAATATCTTCAAAATAGCCCACGCTAAATTATAACATGTGTTAAGGTTTGGTCATTGTAACAGAAATAGTCATTAATTTGCGTGCGCTGCGTAAACCATTAGGGTTATATTTATTAAAATACAATGTATCACGAATTTACTCCTGATAAACGTCCACTATACCTACTTCTGCTACCCGTGCGAAGCCGGGGCGGGTCGCTAGTTACCAAATATATTCATTAACTTGCGTGCGCTGTGAAATCTATTGATGGTAAAATAAAATAACGTACTAGGGGTTTGTAGTACTTACCAATATTTACAAAATAGTCCACGGACCAAATATCCATATATTTTGGTTTAGTCACAATAATCAAAACAGACATTATATGCATGCGCTGTAAAAAGTATTGGTGGTAGAATAATGTATTAGACATTAGAGGTTTGTTGTACTTATCATATACATACATACATTCACGCCTTTTTTCCCGAAGGGGTAGGCAGAGGTGTACCCAGGACTCAGTCCCATAGTGTACTTATCAATAACTACAAAATAGTCCACGGTCATTATATCCATCTATTTTGGTTTTTAGTCACAATAATCGAAACAGTTATTATATACATGCGCTGTGAAAAGTATTGGTGGTAGAATAAAGTAATTGACTAGGGGTTTTTTTAGTATTTACAAAATAGTGAACGTACATTAGTATATTCATCTATTTTCGTTTAGTCACAATTATCGAAACTGTCATTATATGCATGCGGTGAAAACTATTCGTGGTAGGATAAAGTAATGTTCTAGGGCTAGGGATTTGTAGTAATTATCACTATCTACAAAAAATAGTCCACGGACATTATATCCGTGTTTTTTGGTTTAGTCACAATAATCGAAGAAGTCATTATTTTTACGTGTAAGTATGCGGTATGTAAATTAATGGTGGTAGAAATAATGTACTAGGGGTTTGTAGTAGTACTTATATATCTTCAAAAAAGGCCTCGGAAAATGTTTCCATCTGTTATGGTTTGGTCACTGTAACTGAAATAGTCATTAATTTGCGTGCGCTGCGTAAACCATTAGAGTTATATCTATAAAAATACGAATCGAAAAAATACGATCACGAATTTACTCCACATTGTTAAGAGGTTACATGAGGGGTGATTTTTCCTTACAAACGTATTCCCGTGTTTCCTCCCTAGATAACTGCGTTAGAGCAATGGTTTTTTTTATAAAATCTAGGTCTTCAGTGAGCATGTCCCTGTCATTTTAATTAAAGTATGATCCTTTAAAAACATGAAAAACTCTTCCAGTTTTACTCGCGTAATTAGACGTTCACTAGAAATAAATGAAGAGTTAAGGAACAAAAATAAAATAACAGAGACATAGCCTTATTCATCTTCTAATTTTCAGAATATAAATTTATGGATAAAATCAATTATTCTCGGAGGAAACAGGGGAATACAAAACATCGATTTCGTAAATTTTCTATAGGATTGTGTCAAACTGCTAAGAGGTCCTGTATCCTGTTAAAACGTTCACTATACCTACTTCTGCTACCCGTGCGAAGCCGGGGCGGGCCACTAGTAATTAATATAATATTTCACATGATATTACGAAATCAATTATATAATATGTGAAAACACCGCGAAATATATATATATCAGAAAGTGAACGGAGTTTATTGTTAACTGTTACCCATTTGTCTTACTAATGTACTGTCGGAGAGAGTTTTCTCGTTTCATTCAATTTTGAACTAAACTTCCGGAACTAACTGTACTTTACCATCTACTTTTACATTTACATCGGCTATGTACACTAGCTTCTAATACCAACAATAACGTGCATCTTTTGACTGCGACTATATTATATATAGTGATAACACGAAAACAGAAATAGAACTAGAAGATATACAATAAATGTAAAAGAGAGCCAAAAAATATTTTACTAACATTACAGATTTTAAAATTTTAATACAAAATTGTGTGTGAGTGTCATGTGTGTGTGTATGTTTGTCACTCCTTCACACTAAAACTATCAAACCGATTAGGCTGATGTTTTGTATGTATATAGCTTAATTTTTTAAATTATTAGGTATAGATAAATATTACAGTGGGTAGAACATTGCGTAAAAACATAATATTATTTAAAAGTTTTATTAGCCAGAGACTTTATATTATGTGGAACATATTGCCATGATCTTAACGTGTTCATACACAGCTGGTTATTGTTTATTGTTTGTTCTTGTTTATTGTTCACCAAGTAAGCTCTGTTCTGCAACTGAAACTAGACATACTAGCCCCTATTTTATGTTCTTTCCACGATCGTGTCAAAAGATGAGTGACTAGGTCAAAAGAATTATATTATAGTAACGTCTGCTTCGAGATAAGAGCTTGTACAAATGTGATTTGACATTCGTAGACGGGATCAATAAAAATACTATTGAAATATTACTATAATGAAACTCAAAACGGAAAGAACCAATCGCTACGCTGCTAACAATATGCTTCGCTGCTACGAATATGCTATGCGACTACAAATATGCTACGCTGCTACGAATATGCTACGCGGCTACAAATATGCTACGCTGCTACGAATATGCTACGCTGCTACGAATATGCTACGATGCTACGAATATGCTTCGCTGCTATAAATATGCTACGCTGGTACGAATATGCCTGGTACGAATATGCCTGGTACGAATATGCTACGCTGCTACGAATATGCTACACTGCCACGAATATGCTACGCTGCTACGAATATGCTACGCTGCTACGAAAATATTACGTTGCTATGAATATGCTACGAGGAAGCTACGAGGACGCTACGTAAAATCACAAAGGCAAGGATATTCGTAGAAATGCATGTTTGCGTTAGTACTCCACTGAGTCATTGGATAAAAGGATGAAACCTTACGTCACAGGAAATGTATGGGGCAGCTCTATTATAGGATCGTTATATTATTGACTCGCCTTTGATCAGAAACCAATATAACACGTTCTACTGAAATGACAGGTTGTTTGTTACCTTTGAAAGTTTTGTAATGTTGGCACAAAATACCTTTATATTTTTACCTCAGAAATACAATGGAGTCACGAACTTTAGAACATTAAAATGGTTTAATTATTGACCTTATTTGTATATTTATTTCCATTGGTATTAAAAGTTGATTGTTGCACAAAGGACTAAACAGACCCATTGTATAATAATAATAATAATAATAATAATAATAATAATATCGTTTATTTCTTCTTAAGTGCCATACATTTTTGATAATTAAATAATAAATTGGTAAAACTTAGACCTAATATGAAGATAGCCTGAACTAGGTTCAATAAACCTGTATTTCAGGCAAAAAATGGCTTATAACTACAATGGGATACAAATAAATTAACGATAACCTACGTATTGCTTAAGTATGCTGTATAGGTCGGTAGTTTTACAGTCAAGCTTTAGCGAGGGAGTCAATAGAAACCGAATTATAGATATAATGGATTATAGCGCCGTGTGTTACTCAATTCATTAAGATTATGAGAAAATTAAATTATTAATTTTATCAAAACATTTTGGCTAATATCCTATATGTGTGACACCAAAATAAAATTATCTCATTGGTAACAGACAAAAAATCAAAATGTTTATCTCCTATATGGGCATAAACATTTTTAAACGATGAAAAGTAACTTTAGCCCCGCTCTGGTACGCAACAAAATGAACAATAGTTTAACTACGCAGGTACATCGAGAGATACTGCTCGGATCATATGTTCTCAGGATATTATATTTTAATAATATTTTACCTTTATGAGGTAATATTGTCGTACACTTGGTAACGAAAGTCCAGGCTTCGCAAAGACTAAGGCACATTCATTTATTAACCAGAACGTACAGATACAAGCACAAGTGTTGTGTGCAGTGTTATGTCACAATATTACGTTCACCGCGCACTTCACCACATAAAGCTGAGAGATATTTGAACCGAAGACGCTTCCTTCGCCACTTGTGCGCTCGCTACGTCAGTGAGAGGCTGCTTTGTACTTCTAATATGATAGAGGGTAAGAGGAATCTCAAATATTATATCAACTTAACGAATCTAAACATGTTCTATTAACAAACAATTTGAACTTATTTTTCCGGGAAGGTAAAACTGTAAATAGAAACATGAACACTGAATCGTTAGTAGAGAGTGTTCACGTTTAAAGTATACTTAGCAACAGAACAGTTCTCAACAAGAGTAATCCAACTCGTTGTGTAATTAGAACAAAGTTGCACCTCTGTCACTATGGAACTCTATTTACACTTGAAGCTAAGTGGAGCAGTTTCTAAGTAAAGTTAGTCGCTATGGAAATCTACTGAAGGTCAGCCCCTAGCCACGCTTGGCAGGCGGGTTGGCGAGCGCAGTTCGATGGTTTCACGCCGAGAACGCTGCTGTCTCCTCTGGATCTGATAACCCTCGCCAGCCGGCCACGACAACCCCGGGTAGAGAGGGTGGGGTACTATTTTAAAGACAGTAACCCTACAGTACCATTTCAAACGCTTACTTACCATTACTGCTATAATTATTATCATAGTAAATGTATCATAAAATACCCTCTACTTAGATAGCGCACCAGTATAAAATTCAACCTGATAAGCTTGATCACACAGTATACAGACCAGCAATCCTAGCATTACACCAAAGAATTAATAATATTACTAACATGACAGAACTATATTTCTATTCCCGTTGTCTGCCGCCTGAAAACTATGCATCTACTTCATGCATCACAGTTATATTGTTCTGTAGTTATGAATGCTGCTCGACTCTCAACATTTGAGCTGTGGGTACATTTAAAATTTATTTTAAAATGATATAGATCTGCTTCTTCACTTCTGTACACGTGACCTTCATCCCGCAGCGGAATGCGGGACGGTGTGACGGACGCTACGTAGTAACGTAGCAATGAGGTTGCATCTTTGGCACATTTGCTACCCATGATACGTTTTACTTCCTCTTTCTTCCATATGAGACGTGCTCGGAGACAGTATTTTTTGTGCTAGCATTAAATATGTGTTTTTATTTTTGTTCTGATTTTTCATTCAAGTAATTTATAGTAAAATCTTGTACGCAATTAATTCCTTCGATTCTAATATTTAATATCGGTAAGCAGTCAGTAGCGGGTATGCCCCCAGGCTCGAGCCCTGCGCCCGCGGGTGAAGGCTATGTTAGGAGTTAGGGTACGTTTCCACCAGAGATGTGCGAGGTGACCAAGCGGTGCGAGGATTTTTAGCGGCTCCTTTATACAACATGTCATAACAAGATAATAAAAAAAAAATAAAAAAAATATTTATTGCCTCCAAAAATTACAACATCAAATCAATATAATATCTAACACTACAAAAACAAGCAAAATGTAATTAAATAATAGTAATAATAATTACTATTTCAATTTAAATAACCTACTAGAAAATCGCGTGTACGCGATTCACCGTAGACATTATGACAATTATAAATAAATAAAATTAAACTTATTACTAACACGATATAATATGAAGGCAAAAGGGGTGCATTCAGCATATGCTAGATGGACAGATGTTCCATCTAGCGCTGGTTTTCAATGCATCCCTTTCGGTCGGTGGTTTTTGTTTTATGGGTGTACCTATACCTACGCATTAATGTGATTGTTGTGGTATAAGATGTGGTATACTTAAGTGAGTGCAACTTTCTATAGAAAGAATTGCGAAATTCACAAACAATAAGTTGACTTCTCATACAAAATGAATCAGGTGTTTGGCCTGTATGAAAAGTTGTAATTTTTGAATGCTTAATGAATTGTTTGATTCTTTTGCAAGTTATTTAAGTAGATAGGTAGATGCCTCTCCAAGGATATTACAACTGTACCTTTTTATAACCCTTACCAACTCATTACTATCCGATCGAAATGTGGTGTGCACACACACACACACCCCCCCACATCCTTCGCATACACTTTCCTAATTTTATATGTACAAATACTCGTTCCGCTGAGTCATTAATCCATCCGAGCTGCGCTGAGCGAGGCAAACGAGGTAAATGAAGTGATTGTATTGGTTATTATCAAACATATCCCCAGCTAACTCGCTACCTATCATCGCACATCTCTGGTGGAGTCTCATCTTATCCTTTAGTATAAAGCTTGAACCCCTTCACACTTCATTCCCTTTCACTTCTATTCTTGACTTCACTGGATTCAGACGAGTGTTTGACGTTAACCGTTTATTCCTACTTTCGACAAACATTTTTATTTGCAGCGGGGAGAATGGTTCGGTTTGTTATCCAGCGGTTGTCCGCGTTACTGTTATTGTTACACGTTCTACTTCGAGAATGTTTGACTCTATAAAGGTTCGAGTTATTTGCAAGCTTTTCCCTTGTCACGATACGAAAAAAACGAGGAAAAGAAATTTTCTGAGCACGTTACGTGAGAAAGTGTAGAGCAGCCCTTCGTCTTATCTGAATCACGCGCTCTCTATAAAGTGTATATACTCGTAAAGATGTCTAAGGGTTATTATAGGTAACTAGATAAACGGAAAACAAGAGCTTTACACTCTAAACGGCATTATCTGATTAAACAAATAAAATGTTATAGGTACTTGTTATATAATGTGATGTCCCAATTCCATTTATTACCTGCCAGCGACCTCGTCTCGCTCCGGGTGCCATTATACTTACAAACCTTTTCTTGAATCAGTATGTTTGTTGATGAAACCGCATAAAAAACCGTTGCGAGGAGCGATTATGTAGAGATTATCATATACTTTAAGGAATCATGTTGATTATGAATGTGTAATGTAAACAAATACTAGATATAGTTGCACGATGTGATTACACCAGCCGGCGCCGCAGCGAAGCGTTGCCTGTTGAGAGCCGTGATGGCGACGTAATGTCTCCTAGTTCTTTAAAGGTTTACTTTATCTCTTTGTGAAAGTTAAACTACCTATGTGAAATAGTTTAAACTCGCGCACACTCCGGCCACAGTTATTTATATAAAATAGATAAAATAGAATAACATAATTTATGTTATACAGCTTGAATATTACATTATTATGAGTTTTAAAGCTCTATCTACAAAAGCGTGCTTGCCATGAATTCTTTTGAGATTTCAACATTTTTATTTTTGTTGAATTCCCATTTCCTACTAAGAAAAGTTGACATCTTCCTATTGGTGGGACAAAAGCAGGCGGACCGCATGGCCAGGGCGCTTTGAGTACTCAAATAACTACGATTTTTATGCAAACTTTTATTTGAAATCTTATTTTATGTTTCAATCAAATCTTTTATTATTTTTTTAAATATGTCATTATTATTATGATGAATGTTATTTGTGACATTGTAAAGTGACGTGAGACGTTTTTAAATAGCTAGGACTTATTAATATTGTTAATGTTTATACAGTCAAAAAATAATCAAGAAATAAGATATAATAATAAAATATTTTTTGGATGAATTTCACATTTTTGTAATAGTTTGCAATAATGGCTGAAAGTCTACCATTAATACCGGAGAAAGGGTGAGATGAACAGCTGATAACATTACATAACATCACACATTTCTCTCCGTAGGGTTAGCCAGATTAGGCAGTAGATACACACACACCCTTCACCAGTTTCGTCGTCATGAGATTCGTCTTCAGGTTCTATGCAATAAGGGGCGAGCCTGCCGCCACCGACCGTATGGCGTTGGCAACTAATCCAGACTCCAGGCTCCAGGGATCACTGAGATAATTCCAAATAAAAAATTTAACAAATTTGTTTGACCTGGGAGTTGAACCCAATCCCAACCCCCATCGGATTCAAGCTTGTCAGTAGTGCTTACGACCACTACGCTATCGAGGCATATGACGGCTGATGATACTAATGTTTTATATATAGTAGGTGGATCTATGATGCCACAGAAAGATACACAGAAGATAGACAATTCAAACTTATCACATACCAATTTTTGGTAGAGGGAGATTTGGGAAGATGTGGTATGATGATGCTTATAGAGGAGCGGTATGTGGTGACGTGCGCGGCGTGCTCCGCGAGGTGTTCAAGGATGTGTCGGGCCTGCCGCCGCTGGCGCCCCCCGCGCCCCCCGCCGGCCCCGCCACCCCCGGCGGCCCCGCCAGCCCCGCCAGCCCCGCGCCCGACACTCTCCTGGCAGCTGCGGCACCAGACCACTGGGTCACTATTCCATACACTTACATAATATAGACAAACAGACGCGGCGACTCTGTTTTACATACTACTAGCTGTGCCCGCGGTCTCACGGAAATATTGGGAAATAAACTAACCCATGTGATATTCCAGGGTCTCAACTATCTACACACCGCATTTCACCCCGATAGGTTCAGTAGTTTTGGCATGAAAGAGTAATAAATATCCATCCAGCCATCCATCCATTTATCCATCCTCACACACTCGCATTTGTAATATTATAGTAGGATGAACATCATTATAAACCTGCCTCTTGAAATATTCCATCTATTGATGATGACCGCATCAAATGTATTGCGTAGTTTAGAAGGAGTTTTGATGAGTTAGCGCAGGAATACACAGACAGACCGACAAACGCGGAGAGCGACTTTATTTCATACCGTATAAGGATTAATATAGGTATACCTGTGCCATACTAACCTTATATCATGTACGTGGGCACAGAATAAATAATAGTACAATCGTGAGTGTCTGACGTCGTACATGGACGAAGCATGCACCATCTTATAAAGATGTTTAACACCAGTGACACCAGGAAGTAAGATAACAGTAGTGATGATGATGATAGTTGATAATATTCCTTAAATTATTATACTAAGATGGTAGCTACGAAAACTCTACATAAAACAGTCTATCCCATGGTACGAGACAAGTTGAAGGATGAATTTCCCACATTAAGGAAAATTCATTACGTCAAGAATTAATTTCTTCAGAAAGTGGTATTATGTCGTCTAAAATATATTTATGTAACCGCCTTTCGCAGTCAAGACATTGTACAATAATTATATTATAAGTCCTGTCAGAAACAACACTCAGTAATCCGCACTCCTCGAACTCGAGATAATCATCGGATTATATGAAGCTTTAGGATCTATTTGGATTAGAAATAATTAAACAAGAAGCGAACAAACTTTGCAAACTTCTGTAATTTAAATCGACGCGTCTTTTCTTAACTAGATTTTATTGCGAAATATAATAGTATGTGTACACCTAGGCAACACAATGGAAGCAGAAAAAAACGAGTTAAACAAGAAAAGGCCAAAGTCATTTTACATCCAACAATTATGATTCGAATGAATACATCACAAAAGGTATTCAGTATTTGTGTCGGGATGAAAAAGGAAAATGTAACAAAAACTAGAATGATTGATGTGGCCCCGCTCTGAGGTTACAATAAATAAGCCGCTACGTATCGTATGGGAGGCAGTGCTCGGGACGGGACCCGCGAGGGGCCGCTGACTGCTGACGACATAATGGACCTTAGTTGAGGTTCCGACATGATTAGCTCAAATATTAGTAGGATTGCTACAATTTGTATATGTCGTGGGCTTATCGTTGAAAAGATCAAATCGTGATAAAATATGCCCGGGCACAGCCTGATACGCCGGCACATCTTAAATACTTAATACTTACCTCTTAAATACCTTAACAAGTCTATGGCATTTTCACATTGTGCTAAGAACCTTTATAACTCTCATTAAATTCGAGTAGCTGACAATTATATTTTTCTTTAAATGCACTTTTTTAATAATTTCCTCAGTTATTTTCAATACAAGTATTAATTAATTACACAATGTTAATTTGTATTGTAATTTATATTGTGTTCGCCGTGGAGTTACCGTCTTTAATAGAAGGCTGAATAGTGCTCCACCCTTTCTACCCATGGTTGCCGTAAGAGCCGGCTAAGGGTTAACAGATCCAGAGGACGGGCAGCAGCGTTCTCTGCGAAAAACCATCAAAACTGCGTTCGACAACCCGCCTGCCAAGCGTGTCAAGTATTGGCAAAACCCCTCTTTGTGGGGGAGGCCTATGTTCAGTAGTGGATTACCAACGGCTGAGATGATGATGATGATGATGATGATGATTCATTTGTTTGTAACGCTGCCATCTTCCACTCGTGCAAACAAAACGGAGCACGTGAAAACAACGCATTTTATTGGCGTGAAATGCAACAACTTCACGATAGCCCAGTGGTCAGCTGGGAATATCGACAAATATGTTGTTTTCGTCGATCCACCCAACCTTTAATTGGACACATCGCGATATGGCCGGCCAAATCACTAAGTGCCGGCGTTTCACGAAGTGCCCAGTCATATCGTGATCTGGCCAATTCAGCGATCAGTCCACTCAGAGAGACATTCAGACACATTCAGAGAGCTGTCGGGTTCAACTTATTCACTATAATTATTACTGTCTGTGATTAAGTTCACGGCAATACATCGCATTTGAATGGTTTGCACAGGACAAACAAGTTCATAGCGAGATACCCAGTAGTGAGATGTAGTGAGCTGGGGATGATGATAACGATGAATACAACGCATCCTGTAAGCATCGTTAATCTCTCTTGAACGACATGGTTATTGGTTATTGTTTAGTTTTTGTTACTATAAATTGAAAATGAGTGAGTACTGTCAACACATCAGCTTTTGAACACACCAACTTGTATCCTTTATAGAAATATTAGTTGATCTCTCTAGGTAGAGAAGTATGAGTCGGAGTGCGAGGACATCCGGTGCCGTGAGCGCGAGCTGAAGCAGCAGTACGCTCGCAGGATATCCCGCTCGCCTCTCCCCAACATCTACAAGCTGCAGTCGCTGCCGGGGGAGGCTCCTCGAGGAGAGTCCTGGCAGAGAGAGCGCGGCATGTTGCAGAGAACGGATCTCATGCCGACGCTGGAACAGAATGCGGACAGAGACCATAGTGTGTGGGTGCGGAACATATTGACCGGCAGCTCTGGAGACCTAACCGAGGTCGAGGTCGAGGTCCCAGGGTCGTCCGTGTCCTCCGCGATACCGCTCGAGGTTGATGTTGAAGACGGTCTACTTTCGATGAGGTAAGGTCTCCACCTTAGCCGCCACACCACCTTCCAAACAAACGAATGTAACCAAACCATAATATTACCATAATATTGTTAAGCTGTCTCGGTATATTCCGTACGCACGGTATATTAATTAGTTATTAGATTAAATTATTTGTTAAAGTGTGTTTTAGGACCAAATTGAATAATTAGATTATTATCTTGATATTGTGAATAATTATGTACCATGTTATGGTATCATCGGAAAAGTTCTACACATAAATATCATACAAATTGATGAACGAAACGTGTTATGAATTCTAATAGCAAACAGTATACGAGGAACATGGCCGCAAACAGCTCAAGTTTAACTAGATTCTATGTATAGTGTGTAATAACATTAGTTAGCGAAGACATCAATAGTTTTGCGGCAGAAGGATAGAAATAGTAGAACTATTCTTTTAAGTGCCGCGCAGAATTTTGAATTTTATAACACTGGGTAGCACTGTGTCTGATATGGTCAATCATGATGCTTACCATCAGGCACCTGATTTGCTCGTCTTGTCACTCACTATCATAAAAAAAAAAAACATGTTCCATTTTAATAATTTTCTTAAGATTTGTTTAAATTTTGTATGCTGTAGGTGGGGGCACAAGCAGACGGTGTGCGGTGATGGCTCGCGGTTACCGCCGCCTATGGATGCCAACCCGCCTGCCAAGCGGGGAGGCCAATGATTTCGAGTTCTGAGCATTGAACTTCCAACGTCTAAGCTCAACTCAACTCAAAACTTAAAAGAATTCATTCAATAGGTCGCAATTAAATAATCTTGCACGTCAATGAAGATGATGCGTCTACGGTGCGTTCGGAGATATACCTCTACACTCTACAAGAACAACGCACAACGAACTAGTAGAGCTTAATTTTTCAACTCATAGATTTAAAATAATATTTGATTCGGTAACATTCGCTTGTCTGTGTCGATGCCGCGAAGCGGTTATGCAGAAGTTTTCAGGCATATTTGTCCTCTATATACTGGCTAAGATTATGATGATGAGTAGTATTCAATTGAAAAAATGTCGCTCATATAAAATTATAATGCCCCAGAATAGGCGCGGCGGTCCCCCGGCAGCGCCCCACGCCGCCCGCGCCGCAACACATACTCTGCGTGCCGCCACGACTGCTCTTCGTTAACTTCACCGTCGGACAACTCTACACGGTTACTACTCACTCATTATACTCACCGCTCTTTATGAGCTTCGATTAATCCTTCAATTGGGCACGTTAGAAGGCTGTATCGATCTGTATATTTGCAGTATATCGGTACTCGGTCCGTGACACATAGTGCAGCATTCCGCCCAAATTATCCACAGTAGCATATAACTAATTCATTTTTTTAGTTTAGTTTAAAATAAACATGCATAAAATCCTTCCTAATATATATAATATATAAGTATTATAAATAATATATAAGTTTGTAAGTATGGATGTATGTATGGATGTTTGTTACTCTTTCACGCCAAAACTACTGAACCGATTGGGCTGAAATTTGGTACGTAAGTAGCTTAGACCCTGGAATAACACATAGGGTACTTTTTATCCCGATATTCCCACGGGAACGAAGACTACGCGGGTGAAACCGCGGGTCACAGCTAGTTAACCATAATTTAAGTAAACAAATATGAAATTTAATTATAAATTTTTACAGGCTAATAAACATCTTTATAAAAAATTAGTGTAGTGGTAGGCCTCTTTTGCAGGGGGCCGCCTGGGGAAGTACCACACCTTTGCCAGTTATTCATCCGCCAAGCAGTAATGTGCAAACATTACTGTGTTCCGGTCTAAAGGGAAATGTTACCAGTGAAATTACTGGGCATGGCGAGTTTCAACAACTAATATCTCAGGGGACAGGCGCAGTGCAGTGCCGCGCAGAAATTTGAATTTTAAAATACTGGGTGACACTGTGTCTGATAATATTATGTGCGATCATGATGCTTAACATCAGGCACCTGGTTTGCTCGTCTTGTCACTCACTATCATAAAAAAAGAAAAATTAATATTAAGCTATTTTTAGATTAAAGGTAAGGTACCTACATATAATATGATAAATTGTTTTAAGATAGTTATATAATGCAAAGTAAGGCACTAACTAATAACGTATAGCTCATTGCTCCAATATAGAAGGAGTATGAGTGCAGCTCTGAACCCTCGATCATCTCATTCCCTGAACTATTATACCATATATAGAGGTCTTCATAATATCAGATTATATGCAGAGTTATATCATTTAGATATATAGATAGATAAACACTATTGGTACACCACAAAAAATAATCCTTAAAACTAAAAGTACATAACAAATAGTGTAACAATTGGCGGTCTTATCGCTAAAAGCGATCTCTTCCAGACAACCGTGCGGGGAGAGGAGAGAACTGTAAATCACATTTGGTCAGTGGTGTGACAAACATAATAAATACTGTAATATAATTAGTGCTAACAAACATAAACCTATATAAACTATAGGTATATTATAAACTTAAAATACATCATGATGCCTATAACTAAATAATATATTAAATAATATTATATAAATAATATATAAATCAATATTATAAACTTATATATAACTATAACTTACAATATTATATTTAGTTCCAAGTCAATGACGTTGAATTGCTTCCAAGTTTTCGGAGTTCCAAGTACAAAAATATGTTTTTGACACAGCGGTGGAGCGAAAGCTTGACGCACCGTGAGAGGTATATCCTGTAACGTCGGTAATATCTGAGGTCGAAGATCGATTTTCTCCGCATTGGAAAGGGCTTAAAGTTTTAACTTACAATATTTCAATTTCAATTTCAATGTCTTTATTGCATAATTCATGATATAATAATAGATGGTAGTACATAATCATGATACCCGTTTGGGCGTAGCAAATTGTTAACGAATATTTTATGAAGTACTAGCGACCCGCCCCGGCTTCGCACGGGTAGCAGAAGTAGGTATAGTGGACGTTTATCAGGAGTAAATTCGTGATACATTGTATTTTAATAAATATAACCCTAATGGTTTACGCAGCGCACGCAAATTAATGACTATTTCTGTTACAATGACCAAACCTTAACACATGTTATAATTTATCGTGGGCTATTTTGAAGATATTGATGAGTACTACAAACCCCTAGTTCATTACTTTATTCTACCACCAATACTTTTCACACTGCATGAAAAATAATAACTGCTTCGATTATTGTGACTAAACCAGAAAAGATGGATATAATCTATGTATACTGTTTTGTAGGTATTGATAATTAATACAATCCCCTAGTACATTACTTTAATCTACCACCGATAGTTTTCACACCGCATGAAAAATAATCACTGCTTCGATTATTGTGACTAAACCAAAAAAGATGGATATAATCTATGTATACTGTTTTGTAGGTATTGATAATTAATACAATCCCCTAGTACATTACTTTAATCTACCACCGATAGTTTTCACACCGCATGAAAAATAATAACTGCTTCGATTATTGTGACTAAACCAGAAAAGATGGATATAATCTATGTATACTGTTTTGTAGGTATTGATAATTAATACAATCCCCTAGTACATTACTTTAATCTACCACCGATAGTTTTCACACCGCATGAAAAATAATCACTGCTTCGATTATTGTGACTAAACCAAAAAAGATGGATATAATCTATGTATACTGTTTTGTAGGTATTAATAAGTACTACAAACCCCAAGTACATTACTTTACTCTACCACCAATAGTTTTTACACCGCATGAAAAATAATCATTTTTTCGATTATTGTGACTAAACCAAAAAAGATGGATATAATCTATGTATACTGTTTTGTAGGTATTGATAAGTACTACAAACCCCTAGTACATTACTTTACTCTACCACCAATAGTTTTCACACCGCATGAAAAATAATCACTTTTTCGATTATTGTGACTAAACCAAAAAAGATGGATATAATCTATGTATACTGTTTTGTAGGTATTGATAAGTACTACAAACCCCTAGTACATTACTTTACTCTACCACCAATAGTTTTCACACCGCATGAAAAATAATCACTTTTTCGATTATTGTGACTAAACCAAAAAAGATGGATATAATCTATGTATACTGTTTTGTAGGCATTGATAAGTACTACAAACCCCTAGTACATTACTTTACTCTACCACCAATAGTTTTCACACCGCATGAAAAATAATCACTTTTTCGATTATTGTGACTAAACCAAAAAAGATGGATATAATCTATGTATATTGTTTTGTAGGTATTGATAAGTACTACAAACCCCTAGTACATTACTTTACTCTACCACCAATAGTTTTCACACCGCATGAAAATAATCACTTTTTCGATTATTGTGACTAAACCAAAAAAGATGGATATAATCTATGTATACTGTTTTGTAGGTATTGATAATTACTACAAACCCCTCGTACATTATATTATTCTACCATCAATGCATTTCACAGCGCACGCAAATTTATGAATATGGTAATTATATTATGTAACACCTTGGTTCACAATATTGCAGTTTTCTTACGGATCCCCATTTTTTTTCAAAATCTCATATAGCCTATGGCACTCACACTGAATTAAGCTATCCATAAGTGAAAGAATTTTTAAAATCGGTCCAGTAGTTTCGGAGCCTATTCGTTACAAACAAAAAAACAAAAAAACAAAAAAACAAAGTTTCTCTCTTTATAATATTATTATAGTTACTTTATTCTACCACCAATACTTTTCACACCACATGAAAAATAATAACTGCTTCGATTATTGTGACTAAACCAGAAAAGATGGATATAATCTATGTATACTGTTTTGTAGGTATTGATAATTAATACAATCCCCTAGTACATTACTTTAATCTACCACCGATAGTTTTCACACCGCATGAAAAATAATCACTGCTTCGATTATTGTGACTAAACCAAAAAAGATGGATATAATCTATGTATACTGTTTTGTAGGTATTAATAAGTACTACAAACCCCAAGTACATTACTTTACTCTACCACCAATAGTTTTTACACCGCATGAAAAATAATCATTTTTTCGATTATTGTGACTAAACCAAAAAAGATGGATATAATCTATGTATACTGTTTTGTAGGTATTGATAAGTACTACAAACCCCTAGTACATTACTTTACTCTACCACCAATAGTTTTCACACCGCATGAAAAATAATCACTTTTTCGATTATTGTGACTAAACCAAAAAAGATGGATATAATCTATGTATACTGTTTTGTAGGTATTGATAAGTACTACAAACCCCTAGTACATTACTTTACTCTACCACCAATAGTTTTCACACCGCATGAAAAATAATCACTTTTTCGATTATTGTGACTAAACCAAAAAAGATGGATATAATCTATGTATACTGTTTTGTAGGCATTGATAAGTACTACAAACCCCTAGTACATTACTTTACTCTACCACCAATAGTTTTCACACCGCATGAAAAATAATCACTTTTTCGATTATTGTGACTAAACCAAAAAAGATGGATATAATCTATGTATACTGTTTTGTAGGTATTGATAAGTACTACAAACCCCTAGTACATTATATTATTCTACCATCAATGCATTTCACAGCGCACGCAAATTTATGAATATGGTAATTATATTATGTAACACCTTGGTTCACAATATTGCAGTTTTCTTACGGATCCCCATTTTTTTTCAAAATCTCATATAGCCTATGGCACTCACACTGAATTAAGCTATCCATAAGTGAAAGAATTTTTAAAATCGGTCCAGTAGTTTCGGAGCCTATTCGTTACAAACAAAAAAACAAAAAAACAAAAAAACAAAAAAACAAAGTTTCTCTCTTTATAATATTAGTATAGATTACTTAAAAATAAAAATTAATAATAATAATAATAACAATTTCTTTGGCTTTTAATTTATGAACGTGAAGCAGGTCACTTACTAGTCCTCTTTTTTATCAACTGAATTTGGCTTACTTAAAGCAGTTCAATATAATTTATTCAGGATACAATAATATCATAACTGTAGATATAAATAATTGCTTTATGTAAAAGATAAAATGATTTAAATATAAATATATGAGATGTCAGTCAATAATTTAAAATTGTTAGTAGATAATAAATATATTTTAAATAGACAATCAATTTTAATTTAAAATAATTATATGTTCATATATAAGTAAAATGTCAATAATTTTTAAGTTATAGTCATGGATCATTGAAAAATTCATTAATATTATAGTAACATTTATTATATAGTATGCTCTTCAGTTTATTTATAAATTTAATAGTATTAGATAATAGGTGTAATCCCAGGGTTGTAATAGTAATATTCACTCCCTACATAACCAATAATGGTTATGTACATTTTCCAACTGTTACTGTGTTATAACTATTAAGTACCGTGTACACAGGGCCGTAGGTAGTCTCTTGGTTAAGATAATGCTGTATGTGCGAGTAGTTTAGAATTATCCGATATTGCCTTAAAATAAGCTCGCCCATTCTCTTCATGTTGGATACGAGGTAAACATTGACACTCGATATTATGTTTGAATTTTCCCCGAGTTTTGTCGAGAAATCCGCAAACAGCTAAGCATATTGTTTTATAATATCTGCAAGCTACGTGCTATTAACGTTTATTACGACATAAAATTATATAGAAGATTAAAAGTATAGTGAAAATAATATACAATATAAAGGTACGCAAATTGAAGTCATTATCACATCGCATTTTAACTAAATCACATTTGAACTAACACCGGTCGTTGAAGGCATGCCAGAGGTGGGCGACTGTTCCCCCTCAGTGTTCACTCCGGCCGGCCGGTGAACATGACGACACAACGACGAACAGAGCCTTAAAAGAGTAGAAAATTACTGCCTTGGGTGGCAATAAGTGCAGCATTGTCGGATGATCGTGATTATGCGAGAGCATTACAGACTCCATACATGCTCACTTGTGGTTAATAGGGCTTGGTTATAAGTTATAGTGCACAACAAATATGCAAAAAAATACAACAAATATTATAACAATGAAGTTCGTTCTATTAATTTTATTTAAATCACATTGCCGATCGCTCGAGCAAGCTAGATAAGAAATAGCCGGAGACACGCTCTGGTTCAGTACTGCATGTACATACGTATATCCCAAAGAATGTGGTGTAAGAAATGATCGCATATCATGGCAAAGATTGAATGTGATGACGGGGCATTTCCTCGTCATCACATTTGTTGTAACATCGGCTCGTGGATCGCAGCAAAGAGTGAAGCTGGTGAACGTGTGGCGGAGCGAGGTGCGCGTGTCGGTGCGGCCGCCGCGCGCGCGCGAGCTGCGGCTGCGGCTGGGCGGCGCGCGCGGGCTGCACGTCTCCTCGGGGGCCGCCGCTATCCTAGACGTGCACTTCAGGTACAACTCGCTATATCCTACCATTAGCCATTTTCCTTTGAAGATTTTTAAAATATCCGTTAGAGACAGCACGGGGGGGTGGGGATACAAATGTATATTAATAACCTTAAATTTGTTTCAATGTGGAACGTTTCACATTGCACTTTCTAAACTTAAGAGGAAAATGCTTAATACTTCCCTGTCCCATAAAGAACACAGTTGAGAGCTTGTCAAAACCTACAACCGATGACTACGTGTGAAGAATGTTATGAAAGTGAACGAAGTATACGACCCTAGTGGGAACAGAGTGGGAGCAGCTCACTTGAACGACAAGGAACGTTCCTTGTCGTTCTTCGCCGGAATTACATCTTTGTGACCAAAACATTTTTGGTGTCGTTCCGTCTGTATTGACTTAGTGTTGATTAAACTTAATGCACATTGTATGTGTGTACAGACCGAGTGACGTGCGCGTGCTGCGTGACGTGGTGGAGGTGCGCGTGTCCACGGGACAGGCACTGCAGGTGCATATCCTGTGCTATATGCAGCCGCCGCTGTTAGATAGTACGTGGTTTACTCATTCACATGCACATATAAAGAGCGCCAGTCGATGTTCTTCTCATCACAAGCATGAGATGTTGGAAGTAAAATAAAACAGTACAGAATATCAAATCATAAGTTCACTATATATTGTCATATATCATTCAAGGCAAATATGCAATTATCAAATAAATTAATCTAGGTAACCTTATAGTAACACCCTAATTACTATACAGATATTTATTATGATATAGGGCTGAGACTTTCTTAATGTACTAAGAATTCTAAATACAACCTAAGTAGTATAGGCATATAATAATCCTAGGATTCTCTTAAATACTAGGTTTTGGCTATCTTTGTTTAAAAAAATTAAAATTAAATAAATTATTATATAAACAAATGGTGAAGGAAGGAGTTTAAAAGTGAGGTTAGTAATGTAGGGGTGTGCCAACTCGTGGTGAACGACAAAATGGCGTCAGTGCTCGAACCGGCGTTTCAACGTGCCCGTACCCACGAACTTGCCTGGGAAATCAGCCTGTGAATCCGCGACCCTGTGAACAAGCACATTTTCGAGTCGCGTTCTAACAAAATCTAGGTGGGGCACGAGTATGAGGTACGGGCTTTCATAAACAAACTCACAGTGGGATCGATGCCTTAGGCACCCTAAGAACCCACGCCCATCTGGCCATATATATTACAACAGTTGCATAAAATACTATTATATTTTCACTTCATTGCTTCTGTTTCAATATGAAAGGCAAACACATTCACATTACGGAAAGAATTACTATTATTAATACAAAATATGAACCGAACCATCCCCACGGGGCTCTTGCGCTTCGCCTCAATATTGAAAAGCTTGGTGGAATAGCGGTGTTTAGCTTAACATAATATTCACATAAGGTTTTACCTATGTTATATTTTTGAAAATTGGTATAAGACCTCCTACGATTTATTTTTATTATGATATATTTTTATTATTGCATAGATTATAATAATATAGTTTGTAGGGTTCGTGGCCCAGTAAAAATGAGGACTCCGAAATTTAAGCCAAGCAAAAAACTGTAAGTCTCGGCTGTTTCCTATAAGGCCTTGTAGAAAAATATCGGCGACCTGAAACTCTGATAATACTCTCTGTAGAGTCTCGACTGTTTGAGACTCTGCATACATTGTTTTATTTGTTAAGTTATAGTTAGAGTTAATAGTTAATTGTTCGTTATTGAGTACGGGTGCGCGACGCCGGGACACTTAGTTTAAAAATAAAAGAGCAGTGTGCTCTGAACGACGCCTTTATTGGTACTATTGATTTTAACAAATTTATGGCTAAAGAAATCTGTGGAGTTATGTTAAATGTTAGGTTAACGTGGGAACTCAAGTGCTCTGTATGGTGAGCCCATACACTCTCGAAATGAGTCGCAATTGTTTGCTATCGTGTAATGCGTGCAGTCCTGGTGCCGGCGGTGTCGACGTCGCTGTGTTCGTGCTCGTGCTCGGACGCGCACGTGTCGCGCGCCGCGGACCGGCTGGAGCTCGGCGCGCGCCTGCTGGGGGACGTGCACCGCGTGCCGCTGCTGCTGCACTGCGCCTGTCGGCACGTCGCCTTCTTCCTGCTCGCGGAGGACGCCTGGCTCTCCTGCGAGCTCGACGTAAGAGCCGCCCGCACGAGTCGGCCGCTCGTGTCGCGTGGGTACATGTAGTGTGTGTGGCAGGCGGTGCGCGGCGCCCGCAGCGTGGCGTCGGAAGGGTTCGTGGTGTGTCCGGCGTGGTGGGGCGGCGGCGGGTGGTGTCGCGGCGCGGCGTGGTGTCGCGCGACCGTCCCCGGGCTGCACGCGACGTCGCTCCGCATCCTGTCCTCCACCGCCGTCGTGCGCCCGCTGCACCTCGTCGCCGACGCGCTCTACTTCCGCACTCGACATATCACTCTCCTGGTAACGCTACATTCTACTCGACCTCGGAGCACCTCCCCGTCAAACGATCAATAGACCCGTCATGAAATTGTAGATGATCGTAATCGTGTCGATTTCCTATCATTATGTCGACCTCCGTACACTTTAACAGATCGCGTTTGGATTGCGATACGGTTGCCATCGTCGTATAAATTCTCGCTATTGGCATGCCGCTGCTGAAAGACTTGCACGACAAGAAATAATTGCAAGATTCGTAACGACTCACCGCTTAAATGTGTTTTCGACTTCTCTCACGAATAACGAATGAAATAATATCCAGAGCGTACAACAGAAATAAATACGATTAATATTAAATAATCATTAGAATGATTGTCTACAAAGTGGAGCTAAAGACCGGCACTAATTAGGAGAGGCCCATTATGGCCAGCAGTAGATTGGCACGGACTGATGATGAGTTTAATGATTTGTTTTATATATCTAAGTCATACACGGTAATCATCATGTCATAACATTTGAATAGAGCACTTCTTGCTGAATGCACCGACGAATAACGACATAGCACAATCCTTCGATATTGGCTTACAAAACTTACTTTTATGAGACTATGCGACTATGTTGTCCTAGTACACTCTCCAGAGTACCTACTGTATAAAATTAGGTATATCCAAATAGATTTACTTCTAGTAGTCCCGACCGAGACGACGTCCATTAGTGAACGTTCGCGGCTTCAATTCGGATCCTTCACGCAATCCTTCACTCTGCGTGTGTGTAATATTAACTCATAAATCAAATTCTCACACTGTATTAACCCACTGACCACGTAAACTGCGCTGATTCCGAACAAAAGGCATCAGTGTTGCGCTCCTTTACAATAATTTATTTACTATGATAATTTAGTATGACAGCTCTCTTCGTGTCGTGCTGGATATAAAATCATGAGTTAATTATTTGTTCCACTTTTATGAATCGAAAAAAAAATACCTCTTAGTTGCTAATAAACTTGTTAACATATTATATTGACGAAGGTAATAGGTAAGTACCTACTATCGACGGCGGATGTCACTACTGTTTTGTGGTAGCGGCAGGCGACTCTGCCGCGCTGCCGCTATATTATACTATATTATACTATATACTACATTGTTGCCGAGCTCGAAATGTAATCTCATGTAAATCCATAGAGAATTTGTTATTCTGCCGCTTGCGGTCGATTCAACGTCATTGGGTCGAGGCCGAGGAATCAGACATTAAGGCTTACGATATGAGACATTTTTAATCTGCTGAAAGAAAGTAAAAATAGATGAACAGTAACTGTAGACATTTTTATTGATTACTTTTTTATTTATTCGGTTCACAAATGGGCTGCAATTTTAAAAATTATGTAATATTTTCAATATCATATTCTTTATTTAAAGATAACAATGATCCATGAGGTTAGTAAGTTGTATCTTATACACTATGGTTAGCAAATACTATAAACTATACTAATTACTACAAAACTACAATATAATTTAATAAATCATGTACCTGCGGGGCACACCGCGCGGACGGCAGCCGGAGGAATAATTTTCATTATCCACTTCGACCATCGTCCGCACGAAGTGTCACCCCAGAGGTCTATTAATATAATAATACTAATTAATAAAAGCCCATCCTAAACACAGTGAACACAGCATGCGTCTTACAATATACAGCCACTTACAAAAATAAAACCTTTTCCCCTTGCCTTTCGGCTTTGTCACTATCTATTTTTATACAGATAAATCGTAAACCAAACCAATTTTAATTAGTTACCCATGTGCATATATATACAGGCTCAAGAGAAAGATTACGACGTGTGCAGCGACGATGATCCCGAGTGTGAGTACTACGTGCACCTCGGCACCGCCTTCCCCAACCGCTCGCTCTCCTCCACCGTGCAGCTCGTCAACCACAG
This sequence comes from Hemistola chrysoprasaria, assembly GCA_947063395.1. NCBI lineage: Eukaryota > Metazoa > Arthropoda > Insecta > Lepidoptera > Geometridae > Hemistola > Hemistola chrysoprasaria. Next base: position 15,675,457 of record OX346722.1, read on the forward strand.
GTACACATCATTATATAAATATTATCTCTTTCTGTAAGGAGCAGCGAGTCGGCAGTAATTATTCTTTTTAACGTTTTGATGATGACTGATTTGAATGTTTTTGAAATTAGCGGCGCGAGCCTAAACAGTTCTCTCACATTTTTAACCTCGCTCCATTATTTGATTGAGATATTCCACTGTCAGCATCCATTTCGAGAGCACCTGCGCGAAGAGCTCCTGAATTCTTCCACTTTGAGTACTTGTCAGGATCTTTTAATAAAAAAAATATCGATTTAAATTGTGACGACTACAGTCCAACGGTCGACGCATCGTTCTTCAGAGACTTCACCTATGTGGCAGCCTCAGATCATTCAAAAGCGGTTAAAGCTATTCCAATATCCGCGTACCGCGAAATATAAATGAAAGATTTAGTATATTTCAGTCCAGTGAGTTACTCGTACTACTGGAGCGTGCGCGCGTGGGGCGCGTACTCGTGCCGGCGGGAGGAGCGCGCCGAGTCTCTCTTCGGGGACTTGCTGTGCGTCGGCCCCGGGGAGGCCGGGGACAGCGAGCGAACGGTATCTATATCATCCGAAGTCGTATTAGGAGAGCTGAAGATGATGATGATAAGCAAAAAGGGGAGTCGAAGTCGTATTGATCGTCGGGTTGAAGTTCCGAGTGTGTTTCAGTCGGGCGGCGCGAGCTCGGGCGCGGAGAGTGCGCGGCGCGTGCGCGTGGAGGCGGCGCGCGGCGCGCTGGCGGGGCGCGCGCGGGCCGCGGCGCTCGTGCGCGCGCCCGACGTGGGCGCGGCGAGCGGCCTGCACCGCGCCGCGCTCGTGTGAGGACCCGCCGACACTGCACTGAGTATGTGCGGTCGCCATATGTGTGTTCACGTATCTTCTCCGTGTTCAGGTTGATTCTGACGGACGTCCCGAAGGAGAGCTTGCCCGTCGGCTCCGACCCGATGATCGTCAAGACCGATATTATCCGATCGGATCCGATTCCCGGCGTCGAGGTTAGCGATATTTTTTGATAGATACCTATATCGTTCTCCCAAAATCCGACGGCGACGGCGAATAGGTACGACCTTATTCGTCTAATATTTATGCCGATAATATTATGCCGAACATTTGTCCGAAGGGCTGGACGCGCGAGGTGTGCGAGGTGGTTTGCGCTCAGCTGGAGGTGTGGTGGGAGGTGGTGCCGCTCCGATTCGTGCTCGACCCGCTCATTCTACCTCTCGCTTACTCCAGGAGGTATAAAGAGTGAACCGAGCGAGACGAGGATGCAGCGAGGACACAAGATGAAAAATAAACTAGTATACCTACAAATAGTACAATATATAAACATAATGAATGATTCCAGAGTGGAGTCCGTGCAGGTGTCGGTCCGGAGCACGCAGTTGTCCGGTCCGGAGCCGGTCCGGTGCGGCTGGGTGCTGCCCGCGTGCGTGACCGCGCCGCCGCCGCAGCTCTCCCCCGCGCACTCCTGCGCACACTCGCTGCGGTACTCGCTGCCGGTGAACGACGGACACGCCGACACCGACCACATCATGTTAGTGATATAGCTTCGAGCCGATTCGCGATGAGAAGTAGCGCAAAAAACGCTAGATCGGTGTATTCTCGTGATCCGTCACGAGAAAATCGGGGCAGTATATAGCTAGTCGAAGAATGTTATGGAGCATCATTCGGTTCCCTCGTGCAGCCTGCAGGCGGCGGACGAGCGGTGGCGGGCCGCGTGCCGCGTGCAGGCTCGCGGCGCGGCGCGGCACGCGACGTTGCGGCCGGCGCGCGCGTGGCTCGGCGTCGTGCCGCCCGGGGCACCCATCGCCGCCGCGCTGCGGCTGTGCAACGACACCTACAGACATGTCAGTGACACACATTTACTCATATTCGTTAAACCCATTTCATACGCTCATGGAATCTATGCAGTGAGTGTGCGTGCTAGGTAGTTCCTATTACCGGCGTACACTTGCAGTTGAGCTCGTGACCGACGAGGTACCTAGCTTGCGTCACAAATTTCTAAAGGCGAAGGCGCGTAACAGTTATTATACGTGAACTTTAAACAGATTGATGTCAATTTTGTGAATATAGCTAGCCATGGCATGCTTTCATATATAGAGAACATTAAGGTTTCATCCACATTTATTCGCTTCGAGTAAAGCACGGGACGCGAGCTCGACTCGGCGCGTGCACTGCCGCGCTCCCTGACCCTCCGTGTTCCGATGCAGATAGAGTGGCGCGCGGAGGCGATCCGTTGGGAGGGCGCGCGCGCGCCGGCGCCGGCGTGCGCGCGCCGCGTGTGTCCCGCGTGCGGCGCGCGCGCCTGCGCCTGCCGCCCGCTGGCGCCGGCGCGCGGCGCGCTGCCCCCGCGCCGCGCCGCCACGCTGCTCTACGACGTCCGCGCGCCCGAGGTACACCTTTCTCTCTCTCGCATGCTTCCGCTTATAAATATCACCTCGGACATTCGAGCGTTATCTGTCAAAAATGTATGTCATTTGACATATGACATAACGACGATAATATGAATTCGATAAGTATGCAATTGTCAAAATATTCATTCTAGGGTGCTGTAATCAATTATGATCAGTGGTTACTCGTATGCCTGTAGCCAATAGACACTCCCCGGTGTCGCTAAAGGTGCCGGTCCCGTGTGGCCCACCCGTGGGTCGGAGTTGTCGGCGCGCCGCGACGAGTGCCTCCGACTTCTTAAATATTATATTGGCTGCCCCGATTATAGTATTAGGTACCTATTTAAAAAAAAAAAATCTGATACATTAACTCGAACCCGAGTATTTCTATTCTTTTGTGAGGAAGTGAAGTAATGAATCTACTGTGCGTCGCAAAAGCTACCTCTACAAGAACGCACGTGAAGAAACTTTTCTTCACGTGCGTTCTCGTAATCTAATTTAATCTAATAATCTAATCTTTTCTAAGAACTTAAACTTATTCTTGTAAGGCTCAATCTTTCCTACTGCAGGCCGGACCAGGGAACCTGCATTTTATCGTGATAGCTTGCAGGTGTAAATTTCACGCGAATTAATCTAAATCGGTAAATGAATCGAGTGAGGCCGCTCTCAAGTTTAGTGCAGCGCACCGCTGAGGTGGAAGCGATATGACGCCGCCGATCGTTCCGTCCGTCCGCATGAGCTCCCGCCTGGGATTGGACGTTTTAAACTCGTATAATTGTAAGAAGTTCGCTCGAACTCCATCCAGATGATCCGATTTCCTTCTGAAGTCGCCGTCTGTAAAGTATGTCCGGTCGCATAGCAGGCGAGTCGCATCGCAGACGGGTCACATCGTGTCGCCTCCTCGCTTCTACGAGGCGGCTGCAGTTCGCAAACTTATCAAAGTTTGCGGTCTAGCGATTTATGACTCGATTTAAAGTTCCTCGATATAGTTTGATGTATGCTCATCCTCTCGATTACAGTTTGATAGGTTTGCAACAGACGGATTTACATACATATTAATCAAGATGTTTGGCGTTTAATTAATGAAGTTTGTTGGTGCAACAGAGCGAAGGTGCGGTGGCGACGCTGGTGCAGGCGCGGCACACGGGCGCGACGGGGGCGGCAGACGCAGCGGGCGCGGCCCGGCCGCCAGCGGGCGCGGCCCGGCCGCCAGCGGGCGCGGCCCGGCCGCCAGCGGGCGCGACCCGGCCGCCAGCGGGCGCGGCCCGGCCGCCAGAGGGCCCGCGCGGCTCGGCGCCGGGCACGCAGGCGCGCGCCTCGCTGTGCGCCTACCGCGTGCTGGCGCCGCGCCTCATGCTTCGTGTGCTGCCCTGTCTTGGACCTCAACAACACGACGACACTTGTATGTATCCACCGCTCTTATCTAGCGACGACCATTGATCAGACACACGGCTAAATGTAATTTTAACCTTCTTACCTAGTTGTGAGTGATACGGATCGACTTGTCACTTGATAAAGTGTCGATTTTTTATTGAGAAAACCAGTCCACAGAGACGTCGTCTGCGTCTCGTTGTCGAGGTTTTGTTAAGATTTATTAGAAGAATTCAAAGACGACGCGATGTTTACTGTGAAATATACTGCATTCTGCAACGAATCTTAAACCGTGCAAAAGAACTCGTAGATTTATAAAGGGTGGTAAAATCCCGAGATGGTAAAATGCAATACGAGTTCTATCGCGTGAATATTTCTAGTGGGCGAAAGGGTTGTTCCGATTCACGGTTCGGCGCACCGACCGACGGCGCAGAAAAAAAATCCGTTCAAGCAATAACCATCGCAGAATATATTTAACCCAGAGCTCGGGACATCGAAAAACTAATATCGTTCATCAGAAGTTTTATCGCGAGCACGATCTCGGCCGCCAGGAATGACGACGTAGGCCAGATACGGTGTACAGTCAGCATCAAAAGTCTATGAACACGTTCAGATTTTAGAATTAAATCATCAAAATAGAAAAAAAAATAAACAACATAATATTATTATAATGTAAATGTAAAGTGGACTCCTTTTCCGCACTTACTCTTATCTGCTGGTCCGTGGTACGTGAAGTCCTGGCTAATCCAAACAGCCGAACTCCACCCAGAAGCTCAGATGCTTCCTGGGATCTTCACAGGCTTCGTGGAGTGCGCTCACTGTTCCGAGGATTTGTTCACGTTGAAGCGCTACTGCCTCGCATTCCAGGACTACGTGAACAACCGTTTCTTCCGCCTTGAAACAGCCTCTGCATAGAGAACTGTCTGTGGCGTTTATAGTGAATAAGTGTTTGTTCAAGCGACAGTGACCTCATAATATTATCATAATATATTAGTGTTCAGTAAATTTTTATCTTATATACAATATGTAATAATATGGTACAATTTGATGTTCAGCTACTTTGGTCATTGACTTTTAATGCTGACTGTATCTATTGTTTACGTGCAGGGTAGACAGTTCTAGGGCGGGAAGCGCATCTTCACGAGATCGATAGACGAGGTCAAAGTCTTCAGGAACGCGTGAAGAGAACCTATCGACAAATAGACAGACATGAGAGGGTTCCAGCGAAGGAAGAACATAGGCCGTGAATGACAAGGATAATGCTCGGTGGACAGGCTCGGGCTGCGCGCTGGATGCGGGACGCGGTGGCGGGGCGCGCGGTGGCGGGGCGCGCGGGAGCGGGGAGCACGATGGCGGGGCGCACGGTGGCGGGGCGCACGGGAGCGGGCCGCGCGGCACCGCCACGCTGCGGCCGGCGCGCGCCCTCACCGCCGGGCGGCGCACGTGCGCTCGTCTGCGTGTCCACAACACCACGCCGGTACCCACGCGCGTCGTCTGGGACCCTCCGTCAGGTACCACACTACTGTAATACTACATGTTGATCGGTTCCGTTGTCCGCCACGAGTAACTGTCTAGAGTCTAGATGTAGGAAACGTAGCTCACTCAACGTACCATAACAGTGGGACCACTGTGGTCTGCTCACCGATATCACAGACTCTTACATCTTGTGACACTCTCTTGGACTGCGAGCCTTGAATTGTACTATTTGCGGATGATTTTCCAGTGTCCGTGGTGCTGTGAGCGTGATGTATTAAATAATTATTGAATTTCTCAAAATCCTAACTTCAATCAATCAATCAAATCAGTCGAAGGGAGTCCACTACTGAACATAGGCCTCCCCAGAAGGGGAGTAAGCCAATACTCGCCACGCTTAAATTCTTATTTACTTACGATATGAATATAGAAAGAAAAATCGCACCCACGGACGGGATTTGAACCACGCACACTCCGCACCCTTCCGCATGGTGGGCTCTGCCACATGAGCTACGATGGGGGTGCTAGTCATCGGCGAAAATTTTCCTTCCCATCTATCTAATGCCTAACACAGACGCCTGTGTTTATCTATAGGTGATGCATTGTGACAGCCTCGATGGCTCAGACGGTAGTAACTCTGCTTTCTGTGCCGCAGGCCCCGGGTTCGATCCCCGGCCAGGTCAAACATTTGTGTGCATGAACATGTCTGTTTGATCTGTGTCTGGGTGTTATAAGCTTATATAAGTATGTATATCAGTCATCTGGTTACCATAGTACAGGTTTCTAGCCTAGTTTGGGACCACATGACCGTGTGTGGAAGTTGTCCCATATTATTATTATTATTAATATTATTATTTTGCATTCTACCCACCGACAAGTCTACTGTTACAATTAGAATTCATATCGAAATTGATAAACACTTCCTTTTTTTCATCATCATCTCAGCCGTTGGTAATCCACTGCTGAACATAGGCCTTCCCCATAAAGGGGGGTTTGCCAATACTCGACACGCTTGGCAGGCGGGTTGTCGAGCGCAGTTCGAAGGTTTTCTTTTAGAGGAAGCTGCTGCCCGTCCTCCGGATCATTTTATATTTTATATTTTTTATTGACTAAGCGATCTAGAGCGGTGGCAGAGTACCTACCACGCGGTGGGTGTGAGAGTGTGTGGTTCGAGTCCCGCGCGTGGGTGAGATTGTATTTCAAGCGAATAGGCCGCTTAGTCTATAAAATATATAAAATTTTCTTATATAATTGTACCTAACTCCTCCTGTTTTTTTTTTTTAATTTTCTGTATTATTTTTTGTCGCTTCATCAACCTAATTATCGAAATAATAATATATAATATAATATAATCGAAAAATACGCGCAAATAATAATATTATTTATGAATACTCCCTCCAAACTTCAGTGTGTGCGGCAAGTAGTGTAATATATATTTAATATATATTACACTACTTGCCGCACACACTGAAGTTTGGAGGGAGTATTCATAAATACTTCTGGAAACGTCTTCTTTCAACCGTCGGTGCATAGACGTGTTTAAATTCCAGTAACATAAATATATATGCGTACCTTTGATCAGTGAGAATACATGAGTAGGTACGCGTAAGGTCGGGTCGATGTTGTCAGCGTATAAATAGCATTAGCGGCGATTAGCCGTGACGATAATATGTCACGCGGGTCGACCGAGGCCAGATTATCATCGCAGTAAACCTGGAGTTATCCAACACGGCGAGAATAATCTCCGGTATAATAATAATAATGAATGAATGATAACACTTTATTGGTACCACAATTATACAAAAAAAAAAAAAAAAAGGCAAAAAGAAAACTTAAAAACTAGAAAGAGTAACAACAGGCGGCCTTATCGCTCAGAGCGATCTCTTCCAGACAACCATGCAGAGGAAGGATATACAGAACATGACGGGACGGTGGTTCCAAAAACAAATACTTAAATGATAAATAAATAAATAATAAATAAATAAAAATAAAAAAAATAATATATACATAATAATATATACATACAAACTAATAATACCATACTATAACCAATACATAATATACTAAGATTATAGATACATACATAACAATATAATATATACTATATAATATTAGATAGGTACACAATTATATATAGGCGTTACTTAATACCAGTAACACAATAATAATTAATATTAGTGACAAATTACTTATAATGAAAGGTAGTGGTCCTTGAGACGCAGCTTAAAAGAGGCCAGTGACGGTGCACATGTAACTTCGACGGGAAGATCATTCCACAGACGAACTGCTTCGACAGTGAAAGATCCACCGTAGAAATCAGTGCTGTGCAATGGAAACCTCAACGTCAGATTCTCCGATGATCTTAGTGAACGAGAATGGGACGCATGAAGAAATTCAAAACGTTCCCGAAGATAGCGCGGGGCAGATGGATTGAACAGAACACTGTAGAGAAGGGACAATATATGAGTATTCCGGCGACGGCGAATAGGCAGCCACTTGAGCTTAGAGCGAAATTCGGAAACATGGTCATATTTGCGCAAACCAAATATGAACCTGATACAAAAATTTTGGAGACGCTCAAGTTTGTTCAGCTGGTCCTCCCTGAGGTCAAGATAGCAGACGTCAGCATAATCAAGCACGGGGAGAAGAAGAGACTGAGCAAGCGCAATTTTAGTGGTAGTAGGCAGGAAATTACGCAGCCTACGCAGTGAACCGGCTGAAGCGTATAGCTTGCGACTAGTGGCCGTCAATTGCGGGAAGAAAAGGATTCTCCAAGGCGAACACGCTGCCGACGACCATACAGGTAGTTATGGAGAAAGTCGGTTACCGCGGAAGACATGCTAAGAGAGCGAAGTACAGCAAGAAGAATATCGAAGTCGACCGTATTAAAGGCGTTACTGAAGTCAAGAAGCGTCAACACAGTTAACTGCCCCTTCTCCATCCCCAGACGTATATCGTCTGTAATTTTGACGAGTGCAGTAACCGTGCTATGCCCCGGACGGAAGCCAGATTGATAGGGATTAAGAAGAAAGTTAGCGGTAAGGTAAGTGTGAATTTGATTATAAATAAGACGTTCGAGAACTTTAGACAGAAAAGGAAGGATAGAAATAGGGCGATAGTCAGAGAAGGATTTCGGGTTAGATTTTTTAGGGAGCGGGATAATTTGAGCTTCTTTCCACAGAGATGGAAAGACACAATTAGAAATGGAAAAGTTAAAGATATAACAAAGGACAGGAAGGACGTTATCAAGGATAGGGATAATCATATTACGGCTGATGCTGTCGACACCAACAGCGTTAGAGGTGATAGAGAGTATGCTCTTCTTTATATCATCAGCGGCAACCGGACGAAAAGTGAACAATGAAAGATTGGACAGGGGCAATGAAGCGAGAGAGTTTAAGGTGTTAGATTTAGTAAAGTTGTCTATATTAACTGATGAAGAAAAGTGAGAATTAAGAGAATTGATGTCTAGGTTATTAGGGATAGTGTCCAGACGGGACCTGCCAACTCCAAGCGTCCTAAGGAATTTCCACACTCTAGCCGGATCCTCATCTTGAACAGAGTCATATATATGGCGTCGTTGAGCATCCCTACATGTCACGTTACAACGGTTACGTATTTTGATGTAGCGCGACTTGTTCACATCAGTTGGACGTAACTTGTACTTGGTCTTAGCGATAGCTTTCTTGTGTCTGAGCGCTTTGATGTCGTCTGAAAGCCACGGCGCAGGTACGTGTTTCATCTTCATAGATTTGAAAGGAGCATGAACATCATACAACTGCGTGACAAGGGAATTGAAGATAGAAATTTGATCATCTATTGACTCAGCACTCAAGACAGGTGACCAGTCTATGTTGCAGGCATCACGTATGAATGCCTCATGATTCATACCACCAAAATTACGCTGCAGAATGACAGTTGGTTTGGGCTTGGGAGGACGAATTTTGTAAGAGAGAAAAACCAGGTCATGATAGGAGAAAGCATCAGCTGAGCACTGACCATGCTTAGCGACATGAGGTAATGAGGAGACCATCATAAGGTCCAGAAGAGACGGCGTTGCATTTGGAAAATGATGAGTGGCACCAAGAGGGAGGATAGACATATTGTTAGAGTTAATTACGTTTTGCAAAGAAGAACAGCGATGGTCCTGCCTCAGGAGGCACGTGTTAAAGTCTCCCATAATAATGGTATGACTATAAGACGGCACTAGGTTTTCTAAAATACTTTCAAAAGAGGAAAAGAAATTAATGTTTGAGGAAGGGCTATAATAGACTCCGAGTAAAATTTTTGTATGCGATAAAGAAATTTCAATGAATAGATGCTCACCGGCACTGGAAGGTGGTGGCTGGGCAGAGGTACTAATTACGGTATAAGGAAAATGGGAACGAAGATAAATAGCAACACCCCCACCGCGTCCACCAGTTCGATCATTTCGAATGAGATTGAAGCCGGGAAGACTGTAGGAAACTGATGGAAGAGTTGGTTTAAGCCAAGACTCGGAGACTAGTACAGCATGAATATTTTTGCTATCAAATGACGTCAGCATATCGGTGAAATGAGCCGGAATACTCTGCGCATTAATATGAATAATATTCAAGTTTTTAGAAACATCGGAGAAATGGGCACTTATAGTTTCTGAGAGGCAAGGAATACTTACGAAGCTGTCTTCGCTACAAGAAGATGAAAAAGATAAGTAATTATCGCTTTTTTCATCCTCGGATGCTGACATAATACCTATAATAATATTGTGATTTATAAATATAATATAATATATATAAAAAGAAATATACTTATAAATATATATATATATATATATATAATACCTATTAACTAATATAATATATTTAAATAACTAGTTAACGTGTACAAACTACACCTGCCGGGTTCTATAGAAGAGTAACAATTATACATAACAAACCAATTAGAATTTACAAAATAACTATTACGGTCACAAAGAAAATCAAGTACAATTTAATAGAGAATTCAAGCACAGAGCAGATAATAATACTACGGTTCAAGTATATCAGTGGTAAATGCACATTTTGCGCACCAAAAATAATTAAAAGAAATAAAAAGTTTTATGCACACTATAAATCAAAAATCTTTGAAACATAAAATTCATGACTGATATTGACATTCACAAATGTGACAGTTGGAACTATCAAAGTCATCATAAATTATGTGATACAGTAATTGGTAACAAAAATAGTAACAATGTTTGCTAAAAAATATACTACCCTAATTATTCCAAGTGAAAAATAATTATGAACTAAAATAAAAGTCTAACAGTAACATAAAACTACATACGTCAACATAATATGAATATCGAACAACAATATAACATCAAAGTGATGGATGGCATGACGAGCGCCGAAGGATTTATTTCCTACTTGTGGCCGCACGCTTAGATCTGGACGCTACGCCAGGCTCCTTAGCTGCTGTTTCAGGCTTCTTAGTGGTTACAACTGCAAGCAGCTGCTGCCCAGCAAGTTTTCCGAGCTCAGCAACTGAGTTTACCCGACGCCGCTCACCGTCATCGGTTACCACATAGACAGACCCGTCACGAGTCCAACTCTTAGTGACGCCGAATCTCTGCCTAGCCGCCACAAATGTGTCGTGGCGTGCTTTGGTCAAAAACTCTGAAACTGTGATGCCTGTGCCCTTGAGGTTGGATTTTGCTGCCCAAATTTTGCCTCGCAGAGAAAGATCCCGAAGTTTAAATAAGATGGGTCTAGGCCGGGCCGGAGTTGACGACTTACCCATTCTGTGGCAGCGACTGATATCTGAAGGGACAAAACCAGCCAACTTAAATTTTTCAGTTACCACCTTAGCAATGACAGATGGAATGTCTTCTTTCTTATCTTCGGGACAGCCGTGAAGCAGAAGAATTTTACGTCGGGTGTGCATCTGTAAATCGTCATTCTGCTTGGCTAATACCTCCACTTGAGTCTGCAATACACGCAGAGAGTTCAAGGTGAACTCCTTAAACTCCTTAAAATCAGCTTCCAGTATGGATTGCTCACTATTAGAAGATGTAGACCCCAGCTTCTGTTGGCACTCCTCAAATTCCGTTAATTTCTGCATGAACATCTGGCTCAACTGTGCAACAGACTCTTGGATAACCTCCATATTTCTGGTGTTTATAAGTGAAGTGACAATGCTTTGTTTTACAGTGAGGAAAACACTTCCCGGCAGGTACTGTAGTTTATTATTCAATTAAACATGTAAATTATGTACAATTATTGCAATTAACTATTTATTTTATAATTAAAAGTATTAGCAAATTCAGTTAGGTGTTTGTTTTCTGACTACCTCCGGACGAAAAAAAATATATATAATAATAATAATAGGTAAGTACTGCGTGAAACATGACCCTCCCTTGACCCGCGCCGCGCCGCGCCGAGCCTCGGATTACATACAGAACTGCCTTCTAATTAATTATTTACTTTGACAGTGGAAATTAGAAATGAAACAAATGAGGAGCAGTTTTAATTAGCCGACGAGCGTGATTTTTTTTTTTTGATAGTGAGTGTCAAGACGAGCAAATCAGGTGCCTGATGGTAAGCATCATGATTGACCATATCGGAAGCAATGCCACCCAGTTTTTTAAAATTCTAAATTCTGCGTGGCACCGCACTGCGCCTCTCACCCTGAGATATTAGTTGTTGAAACACGTCATGCCCAGTGATTTTGCCGGAACATTGCCCTTCAGACCGGAACACAGTTTAATGTTTGCACATTACTGCTTGGCGGATGAATAGCTGGCAAAGGTGTATTACTTCCCCAGGCGGCCCCTTGCAAAAGAGGCCGCTACCACTAGAAAAAATATTATATTATTAATTATTTCACGTTCACATCATCCTAAGATAATAATGGAACTCTATAGCTCCAGTCCGCCTGTCTCGGTGATTCGTCCATATTATATTCGTAAAATACTTCACTCGGCATCGCTGTCAATAATTCTAATTCAAAATAATTATTGTATTCCAGAGTGCATAATGTTTACAGTCACGGCTTAATTTAAGCTAGCATTAAGTCTATTGTATGTATACAAAAATATTATCAAGACTAAAAACCTTACTTAAATTAAAGACCCACCAAGCATTATGCATGCCCAGCCGAAACCTCATGTTATATGGGTCCGTCAAGACGGTCTTCATGACCGGTGTGAAAGAAGTCTGTTAGAACTGGCTTCGATCTCTCATCCTCAGTTATCTTCGAATACTATAAATAATAATAGAAATAGAGCATCTCAATATTATTAATGATGTGTTGAAAGTATTAGAGCGCGGGTAAAGTATTAGAGCGCGGGTAAAGTATTAGAGCGCGGGTAAAGTATTAGAGCGCGGGTAAATATATTCGTAACTTAAGGGAAACATAAATTTAAATCGATCAATCTGTCTCTAGACGAAGAAATCCCTTTGATAATAATAAATTACAAATTACATAATAGATAATAATAAAATTGATAATAATATTACGGTAGCATTAAAACTGTTCAGTAATAATTCTCTCCCGGCAGAAGAGGAGCACCTCAGAGTGAGCATCATACCGCGAGAGTTCGACATCGACGGACATAGCGATATTATAATACAAGTGAGTATTATCATAATATTTAAAGGTATGCCTATAGCTGTTCAGTTCAGTCAGTCAGTCAGTTTCAATCGCGTGTTCATTGGTGGGAGGATGACAGCGTCCATGATCTGTTCTGTGCCAAGATACATACCCACATATTCACATACATACTCTCGTAAATCATAACCCTCCCTCTTCGCAGTTGGGTAAAAACACTTTACTTAATTATGATGTTATAATGAATTAATCACAAACGACCAATAGTTATGTGTCAAATATAATAAGTCATTGCTGTTAGCAATTAGTTTAACTTTTTATTCTTGTTTCTTGGTGTGATATTATATAATAAGACATAATGTTTGGGATTATAATATCAAATATCTATGATGAAATATGAAGTAGGTGATGTCTCTGCGCGGTTCGAGATGTTGACCCAACTCAGACCATTTCGAGGCGACCCTTGTCTTACTGAAATCAGATATCAGAGTGACCTTCCAAATATCTTAATACTCTCTTAGACCCACTCAATGATTGTGAGTTCCTGTTCCGTGCGGTTGACTTTATATTAAAGCCCGTCACACACGTAGCTATAATATATATTAACTAGTGGCCCGCCCCGGCTTCGCACGGGAGAAGTAGAAGTGAACGTTTTAACAGGAGTAAATTCGTGATACATTGTATTTTTATAGGTATAACCCTAATGGTTTACGCAGCGCACACAAATTAATGACTATTTCTGTTACAGTGACCAAACCTTAACAGATGGAAACAATTTCCGAGGCCTATTTTGATGGTATATAAGTACTACAAACCCCTAGTACATTATTTCTACCACCATTAATTTTCATACCGGATAAAAATAATGACTTCTTCGATTATTGTGACTAAACCAAAACAGACTGATATAATGTCCGTGGACTATTTATTGTAGATAGTGATAATTACTACAAACCCCTAGCCCTAGAACATTAATTTATTCTACCATGAATAGTTTTCACCGCATGCATATAATGACTGTTCGATAATAATAATTGTGACTAAACCAAAATAGATGAATATAATGTCCGTTCACTATTTTGTAGATATTGGTAAATACTACAAACCCCTAGTACATTACTTTATTCTACCACAAATAGATTTTCCAGTGCATGAAAGTTAATGACTGCTTCGATTATTGTGACTAAACCAAAATAGATGGATATAATTTTCGTAGTCTATTTTGTAGATATTGATAAGTCCTACAAACCCCTAGTACATTACTTTAATCTACCACCAATAGTTTTCACACTGCATGAAAAATAATGACTGCTTCGATTATTGTGACTAAACCAAAATAGATAGATATAATGTCCGTGGACTATTATTTTGTACATTATATTATTCTACCATTAATAGATTTCACAGCGCACGCAAGTTAATGAATATATTTGGTAATTATGTGACACCTTAGTACACAATATTGCAGATTTCTTGCGGATCCCTAATATTTTTCAAAACCTCGTAATATACGCCTATGTCACTCACACTGAATTAAGCTCTCCATAAGTAAAAGATTTTTTAAATCGGTCCAGTAGTTTCGGAACCTATTCGTTGCAAATAAAAAACACAGTTTCTAACTTTATACTATGATATTGGTATTGGTAATAGATTGAATAATCTGGAGACATAATATATATATACGGATTACGGAAACAGTGAAAACAGTAAGAAGAGCATTCATAATTCGATGTAGTTGCAACCCAGTTTAATAGAACTATGATAAAGAGTACACCTCTGCCTACCCCTTCGGGAAAAAGGGCCTGAATGTATGTTTTTATTATGTTTTTTTAAGTCTAAGCGTGTTTTAATTAGTTACAGAACGCCATCTATTATGCAATGTTGGAACTAAATTACCTAAAAATGTTGCTTTAGGGTAGTTATTATGTCTTGCAAGAAAATATTGAATTTTTTCTGTAACGCCATCTAGTAAGCATTGTTGGAACTAAAATATTCATAAGAAACTTTAAAACTGTATTTTTCCACAAAAGGGCTGAAATTTTTGAAAACGCTGAAACACGTGTTTAATTATTTTCATTATAGAATGTTTCTACAAAATTTGAAAATAATCGGCTGAAAAATGAAGTCTACTCCATACAAACTTTCAACCCCTATTTAATACACTTAGGGGTAAAATTTTGAAAAATCCTTTCTTATTACTTGTCTAGACTGTAAAAATAATCTATTGTCAAAATTTCATCATCATCGGTCCAGTAGTTTTGGCTCTGGGTTGATGAGTCAGTCAGTCAGTGAATCACTTTCTCTCTTTATATAATAGTATAGATATAAATCATAGCAAGGCATATTACAATATATTTTCTATACAAATATTCGACTGACCGCACACGCAGCTATAATATATATTTCTATGACGTCACCAACATATATCGTAATATATGTTATTGCATATTAATATAAATTACTATATCAATGAAATGAAGGCTAAAATGTATATTATAGCATCGTCTCCGTGTGTGGTACCTTGCTATAATATATATTATAGGACGGTATATTAATATATATTATAGCTGCGTGTGTGACGGGCTTAACATCACTTAGACGCTCCACATATAGGGCATCTTAGTGTGTCGTATTTGAAACTCGCAACTAGTTGTTTACATAATATTATAACGTAAAGAAACTTCGCAGCATAGCGGCTCTTGTTGCGAGTTACGATGATCGACGACAGTTGTTAGTTGCTGCAATCGACGAATCAGTTTCTGATTGCCGCAACTAACAAATGTCAAATTTGTTTTTAGTAGCTGTGTGAAGTTGCTGATTTCTCCGAGCGATTATAGCAACTTGCCGCTTCAGGTCCAAATTATGAAGACCTCGAAATACTTTGCAAGTCACTTGTGCTAGTTAAGTTACGACATTATTATACGAGTATTATGGGTTGGGCCCGTTTTGCACTAGTCCCGATTCGCTCTGTCTGAAAGATACCAACTAAAATATCACGCTATACTGGGACTGCTTAATGAGGAAGTAGAATTATTAGGTATTACCAACTGGTCACACAGAATACAGAGGAAGGTCGATAGGCAGTAGAGTGAGGACTTCACATTAGGGCTCTTCACATTTACAACTTCAGTAATGTTTTATATACAATTTAAGTTATTTCTTTGTTTAATATCAATGTGCAACTTGTTTGTAAGAGGTCTAACGTTAAACAGCCATTTCAGTGCTTTAAATAGCACGTTCTTTTTCTAGTAGATAAACTTTTAACACAAAAACAGTAGGTACTACAAAATTCTAAAGCTCTCCTAATGTGACATCATTACATTAATAAATATTACAGCAACACTAGTATTATATAAACGCGAGAGAGCAGTGAACGCTCATAGAGCATTCACGGTACGAGATCACAACACAATTTAACAGGAAACGCTGGTACCTAACAGTGCACGATCAGTTCAGATTAAACATTTATCATGCTTGTAAAAAACATAAGGTTTACTTATGTGTCATGTTTATATCATGCCTTTTT
Organism: Hemistola chrysoprasaria; assembly: GCA_947063395.1. Classification (NCBI taxonomy): domain Eukaryota; kingdom Metazoa; phylum Arthropoda; class Insecta; order Lepidoptera; family Geometridae; genus Hemistola; species Hemistola chrysoprasaria. The sequence goes on from OX346722.1 coordinate 15,691,788, forward strand.
TATCCACAAAAGCTCGGGCAAATGATGTGTACATATCCATTCTCATCTCAGTAGAGGATTACTCTAAATCCAAACCTGGCGGCATTCATTAGCGGCGGGCAGTGAGGCGCGGAGTCCGTCCGCCGCTCCGCCCGCTTAGGGGACATTCGATTTAATTATTTTTAATATTATAGACATTTTAACACTTTTGCACCATTAGCCAAACCCTATTCGGGGTTACCTACGTTAAGGCCCGGGGGAATCGACTGAATTAATTTAAAAGTAAAAGCTTTCGGTTGCCATTTCAATCGCAGGATACCGGTATTTTTTGGTAAAAAAACATTAAAAGTCCTTCTACAATTTCTATACGATGAAGTTTTTTCATACGCGCCTTGGATTCTTCGGCCCAGCCTTGGATATGACCAACTTCCACTACTAGAAAGTGAATCTCCTAGGTAATTTTGCTCTGGCTTGGTTTTTACTTGTCATAGTATTATGAGTGGCGGGCGTGCGTGTGTGTGTGCAGGCGGTGCTGGAGCCGCGGCGCGTGTGTGCGCGGCGTGTGTACACGCGGCGCGCGCGTGTGCTGCACGCACACACGCCTATCTACCTCGTCATAGACGCCGCCATCGCTGTGAGTACATCCACCATATTACCTGTATACTCATATATAATAATATTATTTCTCATCAACATTTCAACCGTAGGACGTCCACATAGACGTCCCCCTCTATAAATTTGCATTTAGTCTCGCTGTCTCTACCTGTCTGCGCTACCATTAAGTGGCGTGTAGCTAAATTCGAGTGTGTATAAATTCGAGTAGATACAGTGGCTAACTAATTTATCGAGAGTAAGAACGAGCTCAACAGACGATTATTATTCCTACATCACGATCTAAAGCCATCCTATCTATAGTGGTAGGACTCTTTTGCAGGGGGCCGTCTGGGGAACCACACCTTTGCCAGTTATTCATCCGCCATGCAGTAGTGTGCAATCATTACTGTGTTCCGGTCTGGAGGGCAATATTATCAGCGAAATTACTGGGCATGTCGAGGTTCAACAACTTATATCTGAGGGTGACGGGCGCAGTGCAGTGACGCGCAGAATTTTGAAATTTAAAACACTGAGTGGCACTGTGTCTGATATGGGCAATCATGATGATTACCATCGGGCACCTGATTTGCTCGTCTTGTTACTCATTATCATAAAAAAAACTAGCACGGTTATAACTTAGCTATATATATTAGCTATTTACTAGCTATTTATATATTAATTTATTAGATCGCTCGCGTTCATTGATAAATATTGCAACATAAAGGCCGACGCGACGACGTTGGTTTATTACGCCGTCGCGAGCGTAATATTAGTTTTCAAATTTTGAGCCGAACTAATTTGTAAGTGTACGAGAGCTGAATTTTTATCGTAACTTTCATTAGTGATCCTGTCCTGTCGACTGATCCTTATAAATATACAAACCCTTTAATATGCTAAACAATAATTCGGACCACAGACTCTACAGACCACAGAACAGATAATAATACAGACGGAAAATAAACCCATAGCGGTTAGTTAGACCGAGTATCGCATGTATAAAGATAAACATATAATTAGGTACTGTTATTACCAGTAGCTATTATTAGTATTATAAATAATGCAGGATAATAAATAAATAGTTAAGGCATACGTATGTATGGATAGTGTTGGGTTCCATGCCTAGATACCTGAACAAAACGCTTCCAATCCCGAAAACTATTCGCCTATTAAGAACGTACAACGCTATCTAGTTCCTAGTGCAAAGTATAGCAATATGCAGTAAAATACCTATAACTTTCGATTGCGTTAACTTAGAAGTATGATTTTTTTCAGACACAAGGGACCGCGGAATTGAGTAGTTTATATCAATTTCAACTTGATACCTCCACAGATACCCGTAAAAAAAGTGTTTTGACAGACGGACGGACAGACTTTTTTCTTTTTGTGGTACGAAACCCTAAAAAATGCATACATACATACATACAGTCACGCCTTGTTCCCGGTGGGGTAGGCAGAGACTATTTCCCTCCACTTGCTACGATCCTGACATACAACTTTCGCTTCGTTCACTTTCATGACATTTTTCATACATGCTCGTCGGTTGTAGGTACTTTTGACTTGGCCTTTCCTAAGAACAACGTCAACTTGTTCATGAAAAAAATGCATGACTTGGTAAATATGCTTATTGCAGGATTCCATACCTTACAGCAACAATTTTATTAATCAATTTTTTTTTATTAATTTTATGGTTTTGGAATTTTTTCATTTATTTGTGATATTATATTTTGCTTATTGCCTAATTTCACGATGTTAGGCCAACGGAAAGTACCCTTTTTCAATCCGTTGCGCACAGTACCATAATGTGCGGTAAAATGGCCGTATCTTTTAATTTCGTTGACCCTAGGTCCAGGTAGGTTAGGTGACATAGGTCTCTAGAGACTTAGAGGTTTCATTTTTTTACAGCAGCAAGGGACCTTAGTCCCAAGTCATTGATATCAATTTGAACTTGATACCTTAGGCAGACTCAGACAGACGGACAACAAAGTGATCCCATAAAGGGTCCCTTTTTTCCTTTTGATGTACGGAACCCTAAAAATGGTTAATATAATCATCCGTATATTATAACACTTCAATATTATGTATGTTTGTTAAATTATAATTCAAAATGAATAACTGTTTACATAAAACCTCTTTACCGTTTCATTTCCATCACAAATTGCTGTGAGTTTTTATGATAATATTGTAAACAACAATGTGAGAGAATCGCATGGAGAGTTCTCGCATACGATAATCGCTTTCGTATTCTCGCCGCTCGCGTTCCAGATACTCGGTTTTAGTCTCTTTTATAAATGTCTGTAGCGAGCGCTGGCCGCGGCGGCGACACGCCTGACTCCTGACGTATGACTCCCAGCCGTCGCATCGCTTCATAACATCTATAAACTATCTGGAGGTACTGCGGGCGAAATTAGTTTAATAGATTCTTTTCACGATAAATATTTTACAAGGAGTTTGCTGAAAGCTTCCAACGAGTTTCCGAAGTTAATTAATCTATCTCGGACTAAAGTCTAAACTTCGCACCGAAGATAAAACCGGACTCCAGACCTTTTTAGGGATCCGATCCCCGGGGAACGGGTGCCGAAAGAATCCTGTTACTAAACCTCCGCTGTCCGTCCGTCCGTCCGTCCGTCTGTCACGGGACTCTATCTCATAAACTGTTATAGCTACACACTTGTCATTTTCACAAAATGTGTATTTCTATGGCCGCTACAACAACAAATAATAAAAATAAAATAAAGTTAATAATTAAAGATGCTCTACATACAAGGAACGTGTTTTTGCTCGAAGTTCTTTTCAGGAATATTCGCTGAGAATTCGCTGATTATTATATTCGTGATAATGGTAAAAGCCATATTATATTTTTAACAGAATTTGTATTATTATAAATTACTTTACTAAAATTTAATATAAATAAAATAAAATGTATAATTAAAGAGAGTGGCCATCCAAGAAAAGATATTTTATCATCGTTTTTATGCAGTAACGTTATAATGGAATTAGATATATAATACTTATTTTTAGGTAAATGAACTTGTTTTCATAGTATCTATATGAACAAACAAAAAACTTAAATTTAAATAAAAATTAAAGGGATACATAAAAGAATCATGCTTTTTTCATCAGTTTGGGCTCTATCATAATCATGGTAATAGCTGTGGTAATAGGTAGATACTCTAGTAGGTGTAGATAGCCACTATAACAAAAAATTACAAAATAATAATAATTTCAAAAATTAATATAACTTACCATAGAAGACACTTTTCCAGCTTCAAAGGTTTAAATGTTTAAAAGGACAATATTGCAGTCGAAGTCTCAATTAAGTCAGCTGTTATTAAATCTAAGAAACTTTAGTTTTAAATTATTCAATATCGAGCATACTAGATAAAGCTGTCTTTAATAGTAGATTAGTAGCCAAGGGCTGTAAGGCATCAATTGCAGCCCGAGATATTTAGGCGCACGAGCGCAGCGAGGGCGCCTATACTTCGAGGGTGCAATTGATGCTTACACCCGAGCTAACTACTCTGCTTTACATCTCGATTGTGAGGTAAGTAGAAAAACACCGGCATTACAAGAATAAAACATTTTCAAAGTAAAAGTTTTCTATTCCCGCCTTTTTTCATCTCTTTTTTAAATTATTTTTTTCAAGAACGAAATTGAGCTTCGTAGTTCGATATTTAAAATTGATGACTATTATACTCATACGAAGACAAGGAATAGCGAAGCGACCTCTTTTGTCATTGGCCTGAATGCATGATGTCTATTGCCAGTATGATGGTTAGATGTACGCAAACTTTTTGAAAGAGTGAAGTTTTTTTTTATATACTTACCGCCCTAGGGCTTTTCTAGCTACATTATTACCCTAGAGCGCTAATTGGTCACTTACAAGCCCCATTTGGGGGTAATAAGGACCTACTTACCGAATATGAGAGATGTAAAGAATATTACGCACATTTAACTACTGTCCTCGTAAGTTGAGTAAAGGCACGTATTCCTTAGAGTTTTTTGTTGCTATTGATCCCTTTATGTTTTTTTGCGAAGCACAAGTGGGGTACCTTTTTCTTTATTTATGATAATGAGTGGCAAGACTAGCAAATCAGGTGCCCATCATGATTACCCATATCAGACACAGTGATATAATAATAATATAATAATACACATGGGACAACTTCCACACACGGTCATCTGGCCCCAAACTAGGCTAGAAGCCTGCACTATGGTAACCAGAGGATTGATGAGTTCTCTTGCTTTACAAATCCAACCACAAAATGAACAAATATTGTATTCTTATAATAATCCTAGCTTCAACTGGAAAGCCTTCGAAATGTCACGAACATAACACAGAAATCCCACTCATAAAATGAAATATAATCTTAAAAAAGAAACCTCTTTTGTGCCTTTATTTCATTGAAAGTATTTTATGAAATATGTGTACTTAGAGCGAGCGTCCCTTTGAATGCAGTGAGAGTGTATTATACCGGCGAGTATAATCCGATCTAAGTCCAGCGAACAGATTGCCTCATCCACTGGCGAGTGCTCGCGTACTACCCACCTGTCCCGGTACTACCGGCGCCCGGCGGTGCGTGCCGAGAGCCGACGATCTGTTTCATTCGTATCTGGAATCGTCCGCCGTCATTCATTCATATTGTACCCTCATTATTCGGAATAAACTTCAGCGACTTCTCGTCGGTCGCAGATTTTCATTTTGCGGACGATGCAAGCCACGGGAACCTGTATCCAACGTTTTAAGTAATGAACACACTAACTTTATCATATATATAACTTTATCGGGTTGTAAAAACCTCTTTATTATTAAACTGACTAGTAATTTCTTTCATTCCAATTAATTACAGCTGAATAAAATATTATGCGGATGAAACGAATTAGAGCCTTGCCTATTCAAATTTATATTACTTTACAAGTTTGTTATAATAAAGAATTACAATACAGAACCGGCAACATTATAATTTGACCAATTATAACATTATACCAATATATAGTACTCAAATCATATAGTAATTGATAAATAAAAAAATAAAAATGGTGAGTGGTGGGTCAGAGCTGATTAGAGTCACCGAGCACCCGACGAGCACCGCCTCGTCCTTCGGTGACTACTCCTTGTCTTCTGGATATTATCAACGAGTAGACGCCGCGTCGTCACCAGTGAACACGTGGTCAATTATTGAATAATTTTGAAGCTTGTATTTTATTTATTTAAAAAAAGGCTGTAAATGGAAAAGCGTATTGCCTCGTGAATGAAAAATATAGTCTCTGCCTACCCCAGCGAGAAGAAGGCGTGACTGTATGTATGTATGTATGTATTGCCTCGTACTCGCAATCCGGTGACGTTACAGAGTTGACTAAATGAGTGCAAATCCATAGAATTCCATATAAAAAGAATACTAACCACACGAGGCAAGGTGACACTGATCGTGTGCCGGGTGGCCGTAGTGGGATGTGACCTTTACACGGAAGCGCGTCAGCCTCGTCTATATTAACACAGTTCCTCAACTAGTTATCTATCAGCAGATACTTGTTGTCGAAGTGATTACCGTTCGCCCGCGTTTCTCTATCACAAGCGCCCAATTAATTATCCTGAGGATCAATAATATAACGTACACCGAGTTCAAATTACTTTTTTGCAGACTAATGTATACATTAATACCTATTTGTCTATCAATAGTTGTTTATGTTCGCAATGTTGAACTTTTTTGATCTATTAAAATCTATTAGAAATTGCTTCGTCATTGAAAGCCGACCTTTAATGGCGAAACAATTTTTATTTAAATAATAGTTGTTTGCTATTACGATATTGGATTTTAAAGTTGAAGTTTAAAGTATGAAACTACTAAATAGTTTCATAATAATAATTATTATGAAGTTTGATAATATGATTTAGGTTCTTAATATTATTTTGAATTTTTTACAAAATAATTTTGATCGTAGGCAGAATTAGCATATCAAGACATCTGTTTCAATCGTTGTATATTTTAATTATTAACATAAAACGAATTAATATAACGTGTGGTTGTCAGGGCGTGGAGATAGTGTGTGAGGTGCCGCTCGGAGGCGAGGAGCACGCCGACTCTACTCTCATCTTCAGAACAACTCAGGTATTCTTTACTCCACTGATTTATACTGGTACAGAACTATTTATATACCTATATACAATCCTTCTGGAATTCTTTTATTTTTTTCGCCATGAATCAAATCAATCAATGTGATCCAATTTTAGCTTAAAAGTTCTAAAAAAGGGTTAAAGGCTCAAAGGTGTGGGTTTTTAGGAGAGAATTTAATAAGTTTAACGTAATTATAAGAACGAATGTTTACCGTCGATCCCGATCGAGATTATAAACGGCCTTCGGGCAAATCACAATTTGCAGGATCGCTCGATTTATGTTTTAATATCGAGCAATATTCTCACAAAATTGTAATTAAGAAATTGTTGGGTACATTTTAGGTAGGGTTTTATTGGCGAGAGCAATAATCGAAGCCGAAAGTCATTTCTCCCTTTGCTATTTTACACTCCATTGGTCTTTACGAGAACGATAAAAGTTTGAACACCTTACTCTGCCTGTCACCTGATATTGTTTCGTATCGAGCGGCGCACGCCGGGACCGGGTACTGACTGATGGCTGATTATCTTCACTGTACTCTTTCATTGATTAAGACTATGCCGATAATTCTCGTAGCCTTGATATATATATATATATATATATATATATATATATATATATATATAGTAAAGGTACCTATTTGATATTGCCAATTTGAGTACCTCGACATAAGAGTATACCATGGCTACTCTAATTTAATAAACAAAGGTTATGAAAGAGTATAACTTTATTACACAAATTATATTACAACATAAATTATAACACGGAGATGAATCTGTATGCACTCGCGCTACAGCTTCTATCGGCGACTCGAGGGGGACCTCTTAATTTTTTTGAATGTATTCATAAGATTATGTACTCAGTACTCGTATTCAATTATTCCGTTACGAAGTCTCTCTAAAAGTTGTATGACTAAGTATTTGTATAAAAGTGTATAAAGATGCCTTCGAAGCGACGCGATCGGTCCTTGACTTGGACGATATCCAAATGTAATTACGTTACAGCAGTTAAGCAACTTTGTCAATTTGGACGGCAAATTATCTTCTTAAAAAGTTAGCAAAATAAATCTGTCAATATTTATCGCGCTCTAGTTCTTCTCAAGGATTTTAGACACAGAATATACAGCTATGAGTATACCTAGGTATACAGCGAGCTGCCGGAGTGTTCACACGTTGTGATACACATATACATAAACACTTTGATAAACACTAGAGGCCTATGTTCAGCAGTGGACGTCTTCCGGCCGATGATGATGATGATGATGATAATAATTATTTTTTAGCATAATCATCATAATAAGGTATAACTTTATTTGGCATAATATTCTATTGGCAATCTATTTCTATAGTATCTCCTCTAAGTTTCTTGTGCATTCTTTTTGTAGAGGTATCTTTCCGAACGCACGGTAGATTCATTACTGTTTATTTTCTTGACGTGCAAAAGTGTCAGATTATGACCTAATTGAATAAATATTTTTGAGTTGAGTTTGAAAATAGGTACAAACACTCATTCATATAGATACGTATGCCTTACAATGAGTATGAAACAACATTATGCTTATAAATATGCCAAACAACAGTATGCATAATTATCATTATGCCAAAACAAAATATGCGTAGCGTACGTTATGCGAAAAAAAATTTCGACTTATATTATGCTAAACACTTATTATTCCAAATAATCGTTATGCCTTTAATCTATTATGCGAACAAACTTATGTTTATCAAAGTAATATCGTTTTATCCATTAGTTAGTTTAACGATCAGACGAGTTCAACCTACAAAATAAAGCTATAAATACAAACCATAGTAATACTATTCTATTATTATCCTCAAAGTTCTGTGAGGACGAGAACCAACTCTCATGGGGCGAACTTAAAGAGAGTTTCCTACTTGGAAATGCTTTCTCAATATACATCCCTGAGGAATCTATTGAATATTATTATTCTCTCCGCTGTGGCGCTATGAACAAGAGATTGACCATGAGACCGGCGTTAACAAGTACCTGCTATACGTCAGGTCGACTCGATAGTTTAACGTTCAATTTAGGTAAACTATAATATTATTAAAACTCTATAATATTATGATGCCTATTGGTTATTTTTTGTTAACGTTCTAATCAATTCCACCGCAAAATAGCAACTATTTTTGTCGGTGGAAGGATAATATGATAGTTCTGTAGAGTTCGTCTATTTAGTTTCCTTTGTTTATGTTCATTGTGTATCAGACGAACATTGCAGAGGCCGTGTAATGTCGGTCATATCCGTCATAATATTAACGAGTCGGTTTGTTTATTGCCATGTTTGCGACATTCCTTTATCTAAGCTCTCCGCTTCACTCCGCAACGGCTCCGGTACGGCTCCGATACGGCTTCGTTTCTCCAGTGGCGATCGTAAACCGAAGTAATGTTGTTTCCAGTTTGTTAGGAACAGCGGCGGCTGTGTCTCCGATATAAATAATGAAACGTGTCGTATTGTTCACTTTTATAGTTGTTTAAAGGCTCGCGCCATCTCGTTTGATTTAACGCTTGTATATATATTTATTTAATGGATGTTCTCACGCCAATAACGAGTATCGTTCGAGGTTTGTGCTCCGTTATATAATAATGACCATACTTATAATGTCCCTATAACCGTGTTTATCACCAGTTTACTTGACAGTTATTATGGTATAATATTTTCGTATTATATTACTGGACAATCCAGCAGTTAGAACTGCTGGATTGTCCTGGATTGTGCTGGAACGTTCATCGTTCATATTATAAATATAATCCGCACGTATATTAAAATGTATACGCCATTGATTTATAAATCCATTCCAAACGTATCCTGTACGATAAGTAAACGAACGCAAATACATATAACAGACACGAATGTGACACTGTGAGGTAACACGCACACAAACATCACACTGTGAGGTAACACGCACACAAACATACTATGAATAACGAAGTAGTACCGACTCTATCCAGACTTTAAATATTTGTTTTTTTTTTCTGTTTGCTTGAATGTTTGGTTACATACACATTCCACTTTCCACCAATATTAATATGCAAAACGATATTCAAAATATAGTTGTTTGTGTATGTTGTTTTTTGGAACCAAAACTACTGAACCGATTATGCTTACATTTGGTAAGTAAATAGCTGAGCACCACGACACAGGGTATCCTAGTGTGGGGGCTAGTGGACCCATTATAGCTCAAACCGTTAGCTTGTCGGTGTGTAAACCACGGCTAGTACCGAGTACCGAATGAAAAGCAAAGTATCTCTAGTATATTTCTTAGCAAAACAATGAAATCATGGCGGAGCGGTGGAGTGAGAGGGCCGGCCAAGTATTAATAAATCAAATATATCATAAACATAGTTTATGACGCGTAAACAAGCTCGCCTTATAGCTAGCGAGAGTGCCGTGGACCTGAGCTTTTATATGTTCGCATTATACTTACTATGTTCACGTATAATATGTTGTACCTTCTTATCAATTATTATTATATTAACCAAAAAAAACCGAGTAGGTTTTATTATGATAGTGAGTGACAAGACGAGTAAATCAGGTGCCTGCAGGTTAATAATTCCATGGCTTTACGGAGAGGGTTATTGAAATTGTGTTAGTGATGCATAATATGTAAAACCGCGGGGCACAGCTATTAATTTCATAAATAAACAAAATAAAAATTGTAAACTCCGAAACTAAGAAACCTTTTCCGTATTATATAAGCGTACAGTAAATAGATCATCAGATTCGGCAGGAAGTGTACACAAAGGAAATGTAACATTGGAGCACGCAATAAACACGAAGATTACCGGAACGTTCTGCGGAAACACTTGGTGTAGTGCTGTGCCGGCCGACTGTCCTCCTGAGGGGCTCGGAGGCTCACCTCGACCGACACGTCGGTCCGCCGCGTCTGGTTGGCCTAACAATCTCTTGCTTGAGAGATACACATCGATATATCTCCGGGTCGTCTATGTCATAATACATAATGCATGAAGCTTGAATGTGTGTTACACTTGTGTACGTAGTACCGAATTACCCAATAAGAGACCAGAGACGGTGTGTTCCTGTACGAGTAGTATGCCTTATAAAGTAATGTTACATATAAATGGAAAGTTTCCAACGAGTCAATGTACAGTTAGTTTATCATTCGACACACGGCACTCGTCGGATAACTTTAAATGAAAACGCTGTGAATGAGTTCTACTTCGTTACAATACACTACTGAGTGGAATACAGTGGGCCCTTTTAAATTACATTACCTAAATAGTGTTAACAATATTATTATGTATGTAGTGTACTCGTAACAAGGTTCCGCATTAGTCCAAGTCAGGCGGGTTTCATTCCGCAGTTGAGGGCCTCAGCAGACATGCCGCCAGCTCCGCTCGAGTAGGGTCAGGTGATGGTCTCCGCACACCTCGCACGCTCGTCGTCGGACAATTAATATTACTATAATATTTTTATACCTAAATTTGACTTTTGTTTGAGTGGTATTTTGTACGTTAGTATTGCCATTATTTCAATATTTTTTTTCAAGTTGGAGCGCCGCGTCGGTGCCGTGTGTACCCGAGCGTGGTACATACTCACTGACTAAAGGTATTATAATGGGGTATAATACAGGGTGACTGGTTCATATTGATGGTTTATCGTCGTTATCACCTCAGCCATAGGACGTTATATATTCGGTATAGGTATATAGGCAAACTAAAGCAATTTAATATCCCGGAGTTCCAATTCTACTTTTTAATTATTACGTCCGTAGATTGTTACATATTGTAGTCCGATCTATCATATTCAGTTCACATAAACGAGATAGAGAGTAAAGAGAACAAATTCGTATCACCTCTCATCTTTGTCACAACTTACACACTATGAATCTATAATTAATGAGTTTGATATGACCACCCTCGAAGACGCAAGGTTGCCGATATAGTATTGGTTTTCAATGTTCCACGAATAGGACGCAGAGTATATTGGATACTGAGAGAAATATTGGTGCGCATGCGCCTGCTGTGACACTTCTAGAATGTCATTCAATAATGATAAATGTATATTATATCCTAATATTTTAAATTGAATATAAGCGAATATTGTAAAGTCCAGTCCAGTGAGCCTTACAATAAGAGGAATGTCTTGGAGTATGTGAGACACGCCGCTCTCACCCTCAACTAGTATACGAACACCTAGTTCGTCGTGCGATTGTTATTTTAACCTTACATTCCGAAACGTTACATTTATTTATTTACGGGCTTTTAAATTATTCCTTAATTTTATTTCGTTTATTATTATAGTACTACTTATAAGACGCAAGTTTTTAAAATATTTCCCCAAAAATGTTTTATTCCGTGTTAAATATTTATTCGGTTTGAAATCCAGCGAGTGAAGGATGTCGGTCGCGGCCGCTCGCTCCTAGAGGAGTAAAAGTTGTTCCACTATGTTGTTGGTCCCATGCAATTGGGGGCGAGCCTATTGCCTTGTATCGGGTACAGTTCCAGACTCCGAGCAGTTATTGAGATGGTAAATACTACTACCTAATGGAAGAATCCAATATTTAACACATTGCCTGACCTGGGGATCGAACCCGGGTCCTCATGATTGGTAGTAGAGCTTGCGCTCACTACGCCATCGAGGCCGTCACGGACGACATGTTTCTTCCATGATTGACGACAATGATGACATTAAACGATAGGTTAACCGTCAATCATCGCCGTGACCGTGGCCGTGGTCGTGACCGTAACCGTGGCCACACGACCGGAACGAATCCGAATGGAATACGTTATTCAGAAAACTGACTGAACTCGGATATAGCTTTGCGTGAAGTTTTATAGCTACTTCGGTCCGTCAACATCGTTTCCGAAATGGAGGTTCACGGATGACGGAGAGAAATCGGATGACGGAAATCGTATCTAGTGCGTTAACTACCACACAAATAGTTGTACGACTACTTCGGACCGTAGTTGACGGATTCATATCGGATTCGTTTCGGATGTAGGGCGTCACCGCTCTAACAATGTGAATTGTCAGTAATAGAACATAGAATATGAATAAATGTAACATTAATAAACATCAGCGGCACACTAATGAGAGTTAATGTAATATGATCAGGCGGAGCAGTTCCCGTGGGACCCGCGGTGGGAGCGGGCGGCCCCGACCTCCGTCGAGGAGATGTTCGCGGAGGAGGACAGGAGGCGCGAGCGCACGCGTGAGTACCGACTGCACCGTACACACTATACAGTCATAGCTCGCTACACTGCACTGCTACGCTATAGCGTATAGCTACGGCGTAGCAGTCGGTATCATGTATACATGATACCGACTGCTACGCCGTAGGTGGTCTACGCAGCTACGACGTAGATGCCTCTACACGCCGTAGATGTTCTACGAGTATACTGCCACGGAGTAATAATAAGTAAGTGTTCTATAATATTGCTACGACTCCATACTTATTTAGTAACTGTAGGCCATCTAAGAGTCTACGCCGTAGACGTTCTACGAAACACACGGATTCAGCACTTGATATTGTTGAGAAAATCATCACACCTTTTTCCCGAAGAGGTAAGTAGAGACATCTGTACTTTCCAGGACTCAGGTCCATAGCATTAGGTGCGCCCATACTTTGTCAGTTACGCTTTAGTCTTATGTAATAGGGAGCGAGCCTTTCAATATAATATCGGGCGCAGTTTAAACTTCCGGAAATTATTATTTAAATAATTTCTTATGGAAAAATACAGTAACTATTATTACCTGACCTAGGGATCGAACTCAGGACCTCATAATCGATAGTAGCGTCATCGATGTATTTATAAACAAGATAATGTTATGAACCTGATGATATTATAATGGTTGAATGTAAATAAATACCTGGAGTCGGATGGAGTTCGTTTGAAATACAAATGATATCGTATTCGAGTGAGCTTGATGGAAACCTAGTGCTGCGCGTAACTGTTCAATAATCTACGATATGTCGTGTACATGATGTTATGTTATGTTATAATACGATGTAGTGTGACTCCTGGCTCCTACTTGCAGTACGTCGCGGGCGGAGTCGGGTGTGGAGCTAGTCAAACTCAAACTCAAACTCAAACAGATTTATTCAAATAGGTCATAATCTGACACTTTTGTACGTCAATGAAGATACAGTACTGAGTCTACCGTGCGTTCGGAAAGATACCTCTACAAGAAGAACGCACAAGAAACTTGTAGGGCTTAATTTTTTCAACAGATAGTTTCACAATATTTGGTTTGGTTACATTCGTTTTCATTGAAGGTGCCGCGAGGCGGCTATGCAGAAGTTTCCAGGCATCTTTGTCCTCTATGTACTGGTTGACTTTATAATAAGCCTTCTTAAGTAAAGTAGATTTTATATAGGTTTTGAATTTACCCTCTGAGAGCCCCGTTATCTCTTTTGGGATTTTATTATAGAAACGTACACTATTTCCTAAGAATGTCTTTTTATTTGTCTGATCATAGTTATACGATATGTTTACAGTGGAACTACATGTTTGTGTGTGTTTAGTAGTGCCGACAGTAGTTACGAGTACCAAACATTACACTACACTACACTCCGGACGTGTCTACCGCCTGCTCCAACATTACATTAACACACGCGAGGAGAGGGCGTGTATTGGTGTTAACATTATATTACTCAATGTGCAGACTAAACTATACATTTTAAACTTCATAGTATACTAATATCATTTTACCTCCATTATATTTTATTAACCAGATTTCTTAGAATAAATTATAAACTTGACGTTTACAAAACCAACAAAGACTATTTATTGTTGGTTCTATGTGGAGGGTGACAAGTAACAAGCGAACATCTACAATCTACAGTTAACACTCTGTTACCTTTACAAAGGTTATTGTGTAGAGTGGTGACGTTATTGGCTTCTCTCTGAAGAGGAGTCCGTCTCGAAGGTCGAGCGGCGGAGTGACGTCACCCGGGAGTCGACCCGACCCGACCCGACCCGACCCGACCCGACGCTCGCTTCACAACTCGGACGTACACCTGTTTCGGTACATAAATTACACAACAGTAATACATGCCGCCTCCAGCGAGTACAATCACCCCACCTCACTACAATACGAACACGAGTTGTCATCAGATACAGAAACACGACACTGCAACACGAGTGCACTCGTCTGGCGAGTCGATTGCACTCGTCCTGGATACAATAACGAGCGCTACGAACAGATTGAATCTGATTTCATGAGTTTTCAACTAGTTGTTGTTGGATCGTTCAGCCGTCAAATATATCATCGTTCACATCGTGTGCATAATGTGCAAACATTGTATCAAATGAGAAACAATAAGATCCTGGGGTGGCTGATACACATCACAGTGTCACTGCATAACCTTAGCGAAGTATCTTGCAGCTGAGTTGTCTGTGTCTCGCTCGAGGCAGCCATATGAAACTGCGACAGATAGAGGAGGTTCCATTGACTCACCGCTGCAGCTGCAGCGCGCTGCACTCCACTGACACCGCGCGCTGCACTCCACTGACACCGCGCGCTGCACTGCACTGACACCGCGCGCTGCACTGCACTGACACCGCGCGCTGCACTCCACTGACACCGCGCGCTGCACTCCACTGACACCGCGCGCTGCACTCCACTGACACCGCGCGCTGCACTCCACTGACACCGCGCGCTGCACTCCACTGTCACCGCGCGCTGCACTCCACTGACACCGCGCGCTGCACTGCACTGACACCGCGCGCTGCACTGCACTGACACCGCGCGCTGCACTCCACTGACACCGCGCGCTGCACTCCACTGACACCGCGCGCTGCACTTCACTGACACCGAGCGCTGCACTCCATTGACACCGCGCGCTGCACTCCACTGTCACCGCGCGCTGCACTCCACTGACACCGCGCGCTGCACTGCACTGACACCGCGCGCTGCACTGCACTGACACCGCGCGCTGCACTCCACTGACACCGCGGGCTGCACTGCACTGACACCGCGCGCTGCACTGCACTGACACCGCGCGCTGCACTGCACTGACACCGCGCGCTGCACTCCACTGACACCGCGGGCTGTACTCACAAATTAACAAGTGCCATCTAGTATCGAGCTGCAATATTATAGAAAAAATATTGATGTAAATCTAGCTTTTGCACGTGACTTCACTTTCTAAGTTAATTAGCCAATTCTGTTTTGTAGGATTATTTAGTGATAAAAACTATTGTATTTTCTTGTATAAATTCTTGCATATTGTTACAAAGAGATTTGTCAATAGAAGTTTATTAAGTGAAGCATAGAAAGGTAAATTTAGGAAAACAGACAAACAGTCTTAACTTTGACTTGTATGTTAGTAATTATATTTGATGTACTTATGAACTAGAATATTCTATTGTATATTGTTAAGGATGATCATTTCTAGTTTTCTAGAATATGTTTAATGTTACTGTCTCAAAAAAGGGTTGGCCTAGAATAAAAACCGGAGTAAGCCGGGTCAGGCAATCAGTTCTTAATCAGTTCTCAATCAGTTCTCATATGTAGTGGAAGTGAACAACGGAAGTGTTAACAAACGAAAAAGTAATAGTGAATCAGTTTTCAGATAACATTCGGAAGTCATTACTTTAAGGGGTGGCGATCAAATAAATCCCCTTATTCATCAAATCTTCAATATAATATTATTTCGTAAATTACAATGTAGCGCTCGTATCGAGTGTTGGCGCGCAAGTGAGTCCCGATACGAGCGTCTTCTATCTCTACAATTATTCTATTATATCGGGCACAAAAGGCAAAAAACACAGTATTCAAAGAATTGAGAGCGAGAGGGCAACAGCGGCGTCCCGCTCGCACACTAAAATATTTATTAGGCCTGCGCTTTCTCGCAGCAGGCCCTGGAAAGGTTTCCTGGAAAGCAGCGCTCGGTTCTAAATTCGAAAGTTATATAAAACAAAAGGAGAGGCTAAACTAACCTAACTGTACAAAATTCCTGGCTACAAACAAAGAGAAGGTACAACTCAGGCAGGGTCTTCGTTGTCCGCAACAGTCTCCCCCCGGCGTAGATCTTCGTAGCCGCTTTCAATAGGAAGGACAACGAGTCTTCTCACTGGTCTTCTGAAGATGCCACCTCGCGTACGCACATCCGCACTCCGTACAACACCGTCCGGCCCACGATATACTTTCTCTATCTGACCACGAGGCCAAACACCGCGCGGCAATGATCCGTCCGCAATTATAACGATGTCTCCTTTCTCTGGATTCCGGACTGGCCTTCTTCCGTCGC
The DNA here is from genome assembly GCA_947063395.1 of Hemistola chrysoprasaria. Classification (NCBI taxonomy): domain Eukaryota; kingdom Metazoa; phylum Arthropoda; class Insecta; order Lepidoptera; family Geometridae; genus Hemistola; species Hemistola chrysoprasaria. The sequence continues at coordinate 15,708,709 of OX346722.1, forward strand.
CTCGAGGTGTCAGTGTAGGCAGATACTCCTTAATCCACCGCGCCCAAAATGCGTTCGCAAGAGCTTGAGATGCTCGCCACGCTCTCCTATCCGCGATTTCGCATTCCCCGACGATCGGCAATCCAAGCGCGGTGCCCAATAACAGGTGGTTAGGAGTCAGCGCCTCTGGGTATTCTTCGCACACCGAAATTTGCGTCAATGCTCGCGAGTTGATAGTGTGCTCGATCTCTGTCAGTGCGGTAGCGAGTACCTCCTCTTTTACCGTCTTATCGGCTAGAGTTAGCGCTAGCGCTTTCTTCACGCTCTTTATCATGCGTTCCCAAGAGCCCCCTTGGTTTGGTGCCCCAGGATCGATGTAACGCCATTCTATCTTCTTCGTAAGTGAAAACTCCTTTAATTGTGGTATCCACTCCTTGAAGGCTTTATTCATTTCCACTTCGCTCCCGTGGAAATTCGTTCCGTTGTCGCTATAAAATGAGACTGGAAATTCTCGCCTTGCTGCCATCCTACGAATGGCCATTATTATTATTATTTTCGCTGAGACAACGTACGGCGAGATCTTCCCTGATGGCTCAAAGACGGACATGACAGCTCCTAATGCTTCCCGCTTAGTAGGTGTGCGCGATCCCGATCTCACATCCTGCGGTATTTCCGGCATATTTGTGTTAAACGCGAGCTCGTCCGTAGTCGCGATCCATCTGAGTCCCAGTGTCTTTCCGTATCCGCTTTTATTAGTGCCGAGTTCCTTAGGGTGGTGGCTCGATCGGAGCTATCTACTCCCCCAAGTAGCTGAGGCCGGTTCGAACTCCAACCCGCGAGCTCGAATCCTGCTTTTATGTGTACTTCTGTCACTTGCTGTATAGCTCTGGCCGCTGTCTCCTCGTCACTGAAACTCTGCACCCAATCGTCCATGTAATGGCACTTGGTGATCGGCACATACGCTAGCGGGTGCGTGTCACGGTGTTCCTCTGCGTTCTTGTTACGCACGCTATGCGCTAGAAATGGTGAGCTCCGGGCGCCGAATATCATGGATGTCATTACATAGGTATCGGGTGGTCGCGTTCGTTCTTCAGCGCGCCACAGAAAGTGCTGTACCACTCTGTCTTCTTTCCTTATTTTTACTTGCAAAAACATTTCACGTATGTCCGCGGTCAGTGCCACCGGTCGCTCTCGGAAGCGGTATAATATTCCGTTCAAATTGCTCAATAAATCCGGGCCGTCTAGTAGCACATCATTCATGCATACTCCGTTCGCGCGTGCGGCCGAATCAAATACTAAGCGGACTTTTCCGGGTTTGTTTGGATTTGTGACTGCAAAGTGTGGGAGAAACCACATCTTGGGGTCGTCACTGTGGTCAAACTTGCATTTGGTCGCATATCCATTTTGGAATAATTTTTCCATCTCCTTTGTGTAGGATACCTTAAATTCGGGCGATTTGTCCATTTTACGTTCGATTCCTTTTAACCGTCGTAGAGCCATGTTGTAACTCGGCGGTAGCTCTACGTCGTCCGTTCTCCACGGTAATCCTACTTCGAACTGATTCTCAATTCTCCTTGCCGTGCGGTTGAAAATCTCTACCGCTCGTTCATTAACGGCGACCGGCTTTGGCTTGTTAGAGATTCCAATTGAGTCTAGTTCGAAATGTGATTTTACTAAATCATGTAGTTCGCTATCTCGTTCTTGTAACGTTCTAATATGCAGCACTCGTTCATCCTGCGCCTGTGACATGATAGTGCTTCGTGGTATAGTTCCGTGTACTACCCAACCGATCATTGTAAGGGACGCTGCTGGTTGCGTTCGTTTTCCCGTTAACAGCTTTCGTGACACTATCAAATGCCAATTGTCGGCTCCAATTAGGACACGTGGTTTCACGTCCGAATAACAAACTTCTTCGGCGCGTAGGCTCTTTAAGTGTTGAAGATCAAGTAACTCTCGCTTCACCGATTGACTTCCCAACTCTAATTGATGCACGGTACGCGCTTCAATTGCGTTGTAATCAGTCTGCTCTCGGCCTCTTACTTCGATCTCGACGACTTGACTACTCGCTTCTCGTTGGCTTGATGTGACTCCGTATATGTTAAGCGGCCTCGTCGGTCCTTGCGCTCCGATCTGAGCGGCTAACTCGCGGTCGATCAAGCTGACGGTAGATCCTTCATCCATCAAACCGTAAGTCTCTATCTCTCCTGCGGGTCCTTTAACAGTGATTGGGCACACTTTCAATAAAACGCTTCGATTTGTTCGTACTTGCGCTGAAGCGGTGATCGCAGAGTCTTCAGGCGGTGATGTCTCATCCCTTCGTTCCCGGGATGAGTGAAGTAGCGCATGATGAGGCATTCTACACTCCTCTATTCCACATTTCTTTGCTTTACAGGAGCCGCGTCGATGTTTGTTATTTATGCATAGGAAGCATATCTTCGCCTCTTTCGCCCAACACCATCTCTCCTCTACGGACATATCTTTAAGCTTTTTACACTGTGTTGTAGCATGATCTCCTCCGCAACAATAACAAACAGTTTTCTTCTCTTGAGGCTCCTCGGTCGTGGCGTAAACTTTCGCGCTCGCAGGTCGATGCATCGACCGTTGTGTACGTGTGTCTCGGCTCGCGGGTTTTGCTTGCGTATGCGGCACGGCGGCAGAGTAGCAGTGGCGGACCACCCGTCCGGCTTCTCTCATAAAAAACCGCGATAAAATCATAATTTCGGCTTCTCGCGGAGTTCCGTTTTCTTCGGCGTAGTCGCACCATCGTGCTCGTAATTGCTCGCTCATTCTATCTGTGATGTGTCGCACTAGCGTTGGATTCTTCAGGTACTCTTTTTCGTCGAGGCACGAGATCACAGTGACGATATTTTGTAACTTGATTGCGAAGTTATTAAGTTCAATCGCGTTATATCCTATGCGCGGTAACTTTTTCAGTTCGTCTAAAGCTTGATCAATTATAATCTCGGGTCGTCCGTAACGCTGTTCGAGCGTAGCCATAATCGCGGACGGCTCCGTTGCAGTATATAATAACGCAACGACACACTGACGGGCTTCGCCTTTCAGACATGCGCGTAGTCGGGCAAGATTCTCATTTGGAGGGATACCGTAAACCGTAGTAGCCTCTCCGACGGCGGCTTTAAAAGGGAGCCACTCCTCCGGTGCTCCGCTGAACTGTGGTAGCTCTGGCGGCTTCCTGTACCGGTTCTCTCGGGACATCTTTTCTAGTATTGCGGCCAGTCGGTCGTTTCCCCGTTCTCGCGACACTTCTCGATAAGGTGACGCGTGTCTTGGCGTCTCTTTAAACTTAACTTGATTTGAAGTCGCAGCGCATCGTTCCGTCTCTCTCGCACGTTCTGTGCGCGCGCGCGTCTTTATCGGCGCTTCGGTGTCGGTCGTGTGCGCGTTATCGACCCACTCGCTGACACGCGTGGTCGTTTCGGCGAGATCTTCACATAGACTCCCCCGGTCTGATTCTTCTCGAATCATGTCGATTTCGGCGGCTAATTTCTTTTTAATTAAATTAGCCTCTACTTGCAGTTCCTTTCGCTGTAATTCAGCCAAACGTTCTTCGGCTTCTATTTCGGCTCTGCGGATCCTCGCCGCGACGCTAGTGGTGGAGCGCTGCGAGCGGACGGACGGCGCTCGACTTGGTGGCTTATATATCGTGGTAACGGGCGCGGTCGGTATCGCAGAGCTAGTAGTCGGCGGGGCGCGAGGTGCGTCCGCGGGCGGCGGATTGTTGGACGGTGTAGGTAAATAATCCTCGTGAACACGTAGGTCTTTATCGGCGGCCATGCTTCGCGTAGTCGGCATCTTTATATCTTCGGCGCTTCACTGCCCCTAACGTGCCCTACCTCCCTAGCGGTCCCTAATCCTACCTCCCTAATCTGACCTTAAATACTCCGGCGTTCCTCGCTGTACGGCTGCCCGATGATCACGCACTCGTCGACACGGAGCAGTCGCACCGTTGGGTGATCTTCTTTTTTCACTCGACGACACGGAGCAGTCGCACCGTTGGGTGATCTTCTTTTTTCACTCGACGACACGGAGCAGTCGCACCGTTGGGTGATCTTCTTTTTTCACTCGACGACACGGAGCAGTCGCACCGTTGGGTGATCTTCGTTTTCCACTCGACGACACGTAGCAGCCGCACCGTACGCACACGTTTGGAAATGCGTGCGTGGTGTTTTCGGCCGATCGCACCGCACACACACGTTCAGGAGTGCGGGCGTGGTATTGTCGACGATCGCACCGCACACACACGTTCAGGGAGTGCGGGCGTGGTATTATCGACGATCGCACCGCACACACACGTTCAGGCGTGCGGGCGTTGTATCTTCGTCGATCTTCGCCCCACGAGCAATGGTCGTGCTCAGTGGGCGCGCGTTGACTTGCTTCCAAAGCTGGCACTGGTCACACCACACGCGCGCGTTCAGTGCATGTGGCCGCAGTTTTCGTCCCACGAGCAAGAGCGTGCTCAGTGGGCGCTAGCTTGAGGTACGCCAAACTCGATGATACTCGTTCTGATGCAACTCGTCGCAGTTTAATTCGGCTTTCGAAGGACCACTTTAAGGGGTGGGCGATCAAATAAATGAAATCCCCTTATTCATCAAATCTTCAATATAATATTATTTCGTAAATTACAATGTAGCGCTCGTATCGAGTGTTGGCGCGCAAGTGAGTCCCGATACGAGCGTCTTCTATCTCTACAATTATTCTATTATATCGGGCACAAAAGGCAAAAAACACAGTATTCAAAGAATTGAGAGCGAGAGGGCAACAGCGGCGTCCCGCTCGCACACTAAAATATTTATTAGGCCTGCGCTTTCTCGCAGCAGGCCCTGGAAAGGTTTCCTGGAAAGCAGCGCTCGGTTCTAAATTCGAAAGTTATATAAAACAAAAGGAGAGGCTAAACTAACCTAACTGTACAAAATTCCTGGCTACAAACAAAGAGAAGGTACAACTCAGGCAGGGTCTTCGTTGTCCGCAACAATTACAGTCAAACATTATTATCAAAGTGTTGATAATTAAACAGTGAACAGTAAGACCGTATTAATATAGTGTGTCAGTGTAATAGTCAAAGCTAAAAGTATTAATAGTGTAGTGATAGTGTACGTGTTCAGTGCTATTTTTAATAAATAGTAAAGCTGAGAAATGAGACATTGATTTGAACTCGCGACCAAAGGTAACAGTTTCATTAGTGTCCCTCGCCAATCCAGTAACAGTTCGAGTGTGCTTGCTGCCAGTGTGCTTGCTGCCAGTGTGCTTGCTGCCAGTGCCGTGCGTAGCTACAGAACCCTACACTTTGCATACATACGTATGCCTTAAAAATTTATCTGTATGTCGTTTGACAGCAGACATTAAGCAATTAAATACTTTCCACAGTTCTACTGGTGTTCGTTATAAGCACGCGGGGTCTTCAAGGTTGATTGTCTGTGACACCAGTATCGTAGTAGGTATCTAGACATACTATATATACATCGTTGCAGCGAGTGAACGCTGGCAGCGTTCAATACACGTCTTCATTTGAAACAAGACTCAAAATGGTATGGATCATAACTTGCTTATATACAAGTACTATATTACATTCTATTCCATTAAGAGGACGAACATCAGACTTCAAATATAATGCTGGTATAAGCACTATTCGTTGTTATCACAATCATAATCAGTTCTCTGAATCAGTACGGATGCGATTATGTCTCCCGAAGGTAGAGATGTTGGCGTCATTAAGGACTATTATCCCTCGAGTTGTGATCGCTATTGTTTGTATATTAACATTGTGACTTCGGACTCTATTATTGTTAATGTCTACCTATTACTGAACCTGCCTATTAGATCAAAGCTTTCATCGAATGCTAAATATTATAGTTACTCTATTTTGTAGTTTTCTTGACTCGACGGCGCAAGGATCTGCGATTATGTCAAGTTAAACAGTAAACATTTTGCAACATTTATGGAAGTTTTGCGAGATTTTTCTCAAAAGAAACGAGATGATCAGGATTTCATTACCGCATGGGAGTTTTATTCTAAAACTGTAATGTTTCCGCGAATGGTCAATAATATCGAGATTGCAAGATTTATGGTATTATTATGGTTAGAACAAAGTGCCGTATATCACCACGAGCCGGTGATCAGGATACACACAAATAAGGAAAAGCAATTCATACCCTGTCTGGCTCCCGGCCAATGTTTACGGTACATTCCTATAACTTGCGCGTATAATATCTACATAACGATGCAACTACGCGCTACTTGCTATGTTTTCATACGAAATAGTTATTGGCTCCGATACGAGTACACTCTGGTTTACATAATAATATAACCTGTAGTTCCATATTATGATAACTTTGATTTTATGTTATGTATAAAGAACCCAATAGAAGGACAAGATAGATAGATAGATAAATTATTTATTATTACACCACATCTTAAAAAAAAACTTAAAACTAAAATGTAACAATAGGAATATGTCTAGTGTAACAATTAGCGGTCTTATCCGCGCTGTATGTCTGTAATATTATCAAATATATGAGTAGCGAAGTGAAGAGGACCATAGTTCCTTGTACCTAGAAGCTGATATAACAAACAAACGGAGTAGTTGTTCCCATCGCGTTTGGTGTGAAGCCGCGGTGCACAGCTAGTCGTGTCCAACCCTTCACCTTCTCCTCGAGAGCACAACTCGGCCGATAGCGATCAATCTCGACCCTTCGTGCCATTCGCAGGTACTCATTCATATAAACAGCCCGCGACCAGATATTGATTCATGTTTGTTCGATATTCGATAGATCGCTACTCGTATGTGATCAATAATGTATTCTCAATACCGTGCCTTCCTCGTTTATACGTCATTGTGTGTTCACATGATATCTATAATTAATTTAGTTTTTTTTGTGCGTCCTCGCATTCGTAACACGCGTCTTCCATCAATATTGTTTCGGCGAATAAGCCAATTGTCGTAAAATGTGGTGTATTTTATTTGGCATTTTCCGAGTCAACGCTGCTTTCAAATGTTCGTGCGACCTGTGGTGTCATCGTCATCTTCAGCCTGTATGTATACCTACTACCTACTGCTGGACATACTCGTATGTACATAATATTATAACAATCGTAACTTATTTACATGTCACCCTTACTGGTAGGATATATCGGTAGTCCTGTCATGGTAGACATATCATGTTTTATGAAATGGTTATATTCTGAATTGACTGCATCGGTGGCGAAGTGGGCGCATGCTCGATTGCCAATCAAGAGGTCCCGGGTTCGATCCCCGGGTCAGGCAAAGTGTTAAATGTTGGATTTTTCCATTAGGAATTATCTCAATAACTGCCTGGAGTCTGGAACTGTGCCCGGTAGATGGCAATAGGCTCGCCCCCTATTACATGGGACCGATAACATACTGGCGAAATGTGGGTGTATCTACTATGGGACTGAGTCCTGAGTACACCTCTGCCTACCCCTTCGGGAATAAGGCGTGAATGTATGTTGTTGTTGTTGTTGTTGTTGAATTGTGGCTTCGAGCTCGAGTATAATGAATATCCGCGGTCGGCCGCCGGCGGCAGACAGTGGCCGGCGGCAGATAGCGGCCTTTATAATCATAATCAATAATCAAATGTTTATTTGCGAGAATGGATAATTACAAAGGTTGTTCGGTAGCTTAAACTATGTCACTGCATTCAGCCTGCAAGCAGACGTGCAAATATTATTTAAAATTTAAAATCTCCACGAAAGCAAAAATTCCTTAATGCTATAAAAGCAGTTGCATAATAGCCAGTCACTTAATTTTTTATTAAATAAATAATTGCTATAATGAATTAGTTACAGCCAGAGCGGTCAATCTTAGCTCTCATTTATCACTTACCTAAACTTTAACTCAACCAGTTATCTTAAATTAATCTCTCGTCCCGCCGCGCCCCGCGCCCCGCGCCCCGCGCCCCGCGCCCCGACTCGTACTCGTCTCGGATTTACGACGACCTATTTTTTGAGCCACCTAACTCTTAAGAGATCATAAATTGTTCAACAGTGCTTAAAAATATTATTGTGGAAGGTAAGATTATTAAAGCTTTATATCTGTGGATAATATTAAATATTATAAGTGTTTTATGATAACATAAAAAGTAAGCAGCGATAGGTGGCGCTTCTCGCATCGGACATGAATTTTTAATGATTTAAAATATTGTTCGTAAAAAACACTAAGTAGTTCAAACAGTTTTATTGAAATCGCTCCCCAATCATTATATGTACGCAACCTTATTTCCTTCATTCTTTTTGTTTACCTTAGAGGAAAGCTTCTTATACTCATCTCATCCTTTCGTGATTTTAACATTTTCCCGGTTGGCTTTAGGTATTTAACGCTGGCGGTTCTTAGAATTCAGAAAAAATGTGTGAGTGTGAGTGAACCGTTACGGTAGGTGTCGCGACAAACAGATTCCCTTGTAATAGAAGAGAGTACCTCACACCACACGATACGACTCCACGAGGAGCGTCCGACGAGCACACGACACCTGCCGCTCACATGCGCTCCGAGAGTCGAGATATATACACGTGTGAGAGAGACGGCTGATAAAAAATGATTACAGAAAGACACCGGCACCATCATTAACAAGCGATAACAGTTGTTTGTTCACGAAGCGAGCTACTCCACTCAGTCATGTTGTAAAGCGTGTGCTTTCATTAGGAGCTGTTAGTCCGGAGACCGACACGACACACTTTATGCACATCTCTCGACATCTCTGAATAATGCATGTCTCATGTACTCCCATAGCCGCCGCCGCCGCCGTCGCCGCCGCCGGGGACCAGTTCACTCTACACACGTTATAAAGATAAACTAGCCGCACTTACTGTTATTGTCCAGATTCATTAATGTGGCACGGATTGTGAAGCGGTATAAATCTGTCATTCTAAATGTGTCCGCCTCTCCACAAAAGTTTAATGAAGCAATAGAGTAGATTGTACATGTAAAATGGAGGTGCGGATGCGGGGGCAATACGACATTTGATTCGGATTGTGAATGCAACAGATAATATGGAAATATCAAATTTTATATTACTATTTGATTTTGAATCATTATTGTCTGCGGTTTGATGCTTTTTTATGATAGTAAGTACCAAGACGAGCAAATCAGGTGCCTGATGGTAAGCATCATGATTGTCCATATCAAACATAGTGCCACCCAGTGTTTTAAAATTCTAAATTCAGCGCGGCACTTCACTGCGCCTGTGATATGAATTACTACGTTATTGTTGGCGAAAGAAGACAATTTTTTTGGATTATCCCAAAATAGTTTTGTTTGTTAGAAATAGGTGAAAATTAGTGAGATATTACACTATTGATGGAAGATTTAAAAATTTATTCTCATTTTTTAAATTTTCATAATAAATTACTTTTTCCTCCTAATTGTATATTGAACGATGTGACAAAGCTTTTTTCTTGTATTTATTTCATGTAAGACAGGATTTAATTGACTGTTTTAGATAACGCACTATTTGTGAATGAATTCAAATTGGTCAGACTTTCACTCACCAAAAGTGGTCTTATTCGTAATCATAATTTTTTATTGCTCTTAATAATTGATGCAACAGTGAATTAAGTCAGTAATATAGATTTTTCGCATGACGCAAGTAATTTTCACAAAACGGTTTCAAATCTGACTCATTACATAAACTGTTTGAGATCTTATCAATAACTTCCATATTACTCGTATATATGAAGAAAAAGTTTTTTGAACTCTATTGAAAAACAATGTTATTTTAAGATAATACAGTGTTGTACTGGGCGTGCGTATGATTGATGTAACCGACGCTTGTGAGCTAGGAAACAGTTGGATTGTTCCACCCTGCCCCACCAAGCGGCCCCACTGGTGGGGCATAGTGGGAAACACGAGCGGCGAGTGGCTCGCTCTACCGTTACCACTTTACTTATTATTACAGCCTATTATTTATTTCATACATAATATATATACTTTATGAGTACATTTTTTGCTTAATTAATGAAATCATTACATAAATACTGTATACAGTAAAATTTTCGAGCGCAGTTCGATGGTTTTTTGCAGAGGATGCTGCTGCCCGTCCTCTGGATCTATTACCCTTAGCCGGCCGCCGCGGCAACCACGGGTAGAGAGGGTGGAGCACTATTCTAAAGCCGATAACTCCAAGGCATGATATAATTTGAATAATTTTTAATTGTAATTTTATACATACATTAAAAAAAAGGGTGTTTCAGCCGTAATTTGGCGGGTGCACTGCCCTGCACCCCCATGCATGCTGTCCCTATAGAAGTGATGACGTGTAAACTTAGTATCTGTGCACGTGTGCGCGCTACACTGAGCTAATGCTAAGCAGTGGTAGCTGTTACCTCCATACGACGTGTTGTAGTAGCGTTCTCGATGTGGCCGTACCGTACCACACTGTACCCAGCCATTCTCGTATAATGAAAAGCAAACAAACATGACACCGGCGAAAATTAACTGGAACGACGACGCAGGAAATGTTCAAATGCATACAAAGTATCATTTTAATTGCGAAAAGAAGAACATTTCAACTGCGGAGCAATTAAAATAATTATTTTACAGAAGGAAAGAAAAGATATTCGTAAATGAATCCCGAGGTGACACTCGAAACGCACTCGTTGTTTAATAATAAGTACTGACACGTGATGATGACGCGACGCTCTCTTTACGACCATGAAGGTGAGAGGGGACTCGCCGTTTGCAAAGAACGCACAAAATATAATGTTCATTCAGTGGCAAAATACTAATATAGGTATTTATTTCAGAGCAAAATTCATTCATGCCCTACAGTAATAAAAGTGCAGTAGATACAGCTATTACTACTCAGGTGGAGCGGCGGCTCCAGAGTTATCTAGACTCAGGTGGAGCGGTGGCTTCAGAGTTATCTAGACTCAGGTGGAGCGGCGGCTCCAGAGTTATCTAGACTCAGGTGGAGCGGCGGCTCCAGAGTTATCTAGACTCAGGTGGAGCGGCGGCTCCAGAGTTATCTAGACTCAGGTGGAGCGGCGGCTCCAGAGTTATCTAGACTCAGGTGGAGCGGCGGCTCCAGAGTTATCTAGACTCAGGTGGAGCGGCGGCTCCAGAGTTATCTAGACTCAGGTGGAGCGGCGGCTCCAGAGTTATCTAGACTCAGGTCGAGCGGCGGCTCCAGAGTTATCTAGACTCAGGTGGAGCGGCGGCTCCAGAGTTATCTAGACTCAGGTGGAGCGGCAGCTCCAGAGTTATCTAGACTCAGGTGGAGCGGAGGCTCCAGAGTTATCTAGACTCAGGTGGAGCGGCGGCTCCAGAGTTATCTAGACTCAGGTGGAGCGGCGGCTCCAGAGTTATCTAGACTCAGGTGGAGCGGCGGCTCCAGAGTTATCTAGACTCAGGTGGAACGGCGGCTCCAGAGTTATCTAGACTCAAGTGGAGCGGCGGCTCCAGAGTTATCTAGACTCAGGTGGAGCGGTGGCTCCAGAGTTATCTAGACTCAGGTGGAGCGGCGGCTCCAGAGTTATCGGAGAGGTTTGGCTCTAATGTTAAGTGTTTTAACACTACAGTATATTTCTAGCGTGTCTTCAGTGATTAATAAATAATATTGTACAACCGCTTTCATTGTCTGTAAGCGTCTATTATCCGACGAGCAGCCGCCGCGCCTTTTCATGATACCTTATACATTCGTGGAGCATTTGCCTCACATACACTATACAGTTAACTGCGTGTCAACTCCAGGGGGACAGCTCGCGGGTTATCTTATAACCGACAAATAATAAAGACTTTAGATATTCTGGGCATTACATATTTGGTGAAAATAACACGTTGCAAATATAATTTTTACGATCTCGGTGCTTTGTTCGAGTTCATAAAGAAATAGTTTTATTATTAAAGCGAGAGAATGTTTCTTCTTCGATACTTGGAATTAAAAAAGTGTACTTAACACTCTCGGGCTCTCCGTCAGTACCTACCGTTTGGTCTCGCAAATAACATAGCCATGTCCAAATCTTATACTCATTTTACTCATTCAATGTTTTAACATATTATTTAGGCCCCAATTGCATCATCCTCCCATAATTATGCCTTGTTTTTTTTTTGTTCCTGCAAAAAAATGCATGACACATACCACCCGCACCCGGGGGAGCGCAGGATAGTTATGTGGAATCCCACCACGAAGGGACAAACACGCGCGAAACATTATTATATATAAAATGCAGAAACGGATGCGGAAGTCGAGCGAGTGACGCGAATGGTCACTTCTCGGGAAATATATTTGCTGTCATTATCCACTTGGCTTCTGTCGACGCTCCGTTCGAATAAATGGTTTTTTTTATTTCCAGCGATAAATATGTGAACGTCTGCGTTCCATTGTCAGCGAACACATGAGTGAGGACAGGATATTTATTTTGTAGATATTAAATGAAACGACATTCACGCACCGCTTAGAGTCGGCCGCCCGAAACAAACTGAACGTTTAATATTATAATATTCGTACCGTAATTCTCGCGTCGGAATTTCGAAAATTCTTCACATTCCTTCCCTTCATCATAATGAAAAACTTGTCGAGCAATATTTCAGTTTTCTAGGTCCACAGGGAGCGGTCGGGGCTGGCTATTGATATGAGTAAATGTGTCAGTCAGTCAGTCAGTAAGTCGGAATTATATGTGTGTAAGAGATTATTAGTGTATCGAACAGAACAAGTTAGATATTTAACGGAGATATTGTTCGTATGTGTAACGTGGGCAGTTTAGTGACAGAGTATAGTCATCATCTTCATCATCATCATCATCATCTCAGCCGTAGGAAGTCCACTGGACATAGGCCTCCTCCTTATGGGGGGTTTTGCCAATACTCGCCACATTTGGCAGGCGGGTTGGCGAGCGCAGTTCGCTGGTTTTGTGCAGAGAACGTGTTGATGTGATAGCCCTTCAATCCGGCTCTCACGGCAACCACGGGTAGAGAGGGTACTGTCGTATAGCCGGTGCCGCCGAGGCGAGAGTACAGTAATCTATACTAATATTATAAAGAGAGAATCTTTGTTTTTTTGTTTTTTTGTTTTTTTGGTTTGTAACGAATAGGCTCCGAAACTACTGGACCGATTTTAAAAATTCTTTCACTTATGGATAGCTTAATTCAGTGTGAGTGACATAGGCTATATGAGATTTTGAAAAATATTAGGGATCCGTAAGAAAACTGCAATATTGTGAACCAAGGTGTCACATAATATAATTACCATATTCATAAATTTGCGTGCGCTGTGAAATCCATTGATGGTAGAATAATATAATGTACTAGGGGTTTGTAGTACTTATCAATATCTACAAAACAGTCCACGGAAATTTCATCCATCTATTTTGGTTTAGTCACAATAATCGAAAAAGACATAATATGAATGCGCTGTAATAAGTATTGGAGGTAGAATAAAATAATGTACTAGGGGTTTGTAGTACTTATCAATACCTACAAAACAGTATACATAGATTATATTCATCTTTTTTGGTTTAGTCACAATTATCGAAAAAGTAACTATTTTTCATGCGGTGTGAAAACTATTGGTGGTAGAGTAAAGTAATGTACTAGGGGTTTGTAGTACTTATCAATACCTACAAAACAGTATACATAGATTATATCCATCTTTTTTGGTTTAGTCACAATAATCGAAAAAGTGACTATTTTTCATGCGGTGTGAAAACTATTGGTGGTAGGGTAAAGTAATGTACTAGGGGTTTGTAGTAATTATTAATACCTACAAAACAGTATACATAGATTATATCCATCTTTTTTGGTTTAGTCACAATAATCGAAAAAGTGACTATTTTTCATGCGGTGTGAAAACTATTGGTGGTAGAGTAAAGTAATGTACTAGGGGTTTGTAGTACTTATCAATACCTACAAAACAGTATACATAGATTAAATCCATCTTTTTTGGTTTAGTCACAATAATTGAAGCAGTGATTATTTTCATGCGGTGTGAAAACTATTGGTGGGGAAGTAATGTACTAGGGGTTTGTAGTACTTATCAATACCTACAAAACAGTATACATAGATTATATCCATCTTTTTTGGTTTAGTCACAATAATCGAAAAAGTGACTATTTTTCATGCGGTGTGAAAACTATTGGTGGTAGAGTAAAGTAATGTATTAGGGGTTTGTAGTAATTATTAATACCTACAAAACAGTATACATAGATTATATCCATCTTTTTTGGTTTAGTCACAATAATCGAAAAAGTGACTATTTTTCATGCGGTGTGAAAACTATTGGTAGTAGAGTAAAGTAATGTACTAGGGGTTTGTAGTAATTATCAATACCTACAAAACAGTATACATAGATTATATCCATCTTTTTTTGTTTAGTCACAATAATCGAAGCAGTGATTATTTTTCATGCGGTGTGAAAACTATTGGTGGTAGAGTAAAATAATGTAGTAAGGGTTTGTAGTACTTATCAATACCTACAAAACAGTATACATAAATTATATCCATTTATTTTGGTTTAGTCACAATAATCGAAAGTCATTATATGCATGCGATGTGAAAAGTATTGGTGGTAGAATAAAGGAATGTACTAAGGGTTTGTAGTACTTATCAATAACTTCAAAATAGCCCACGATAAATTTATACATGTGTTAAGGTTTGGTCATTGTAACAGAAATAGTCATTAATTTGCGTGCGCTGCGTAAACCATTAGGGTTTTATCTATTAAAATACAATGTATCACGAATTTACTCCTGTTAAACGTTCACTATATCTACTTCTGCTACCCGTGCGAAGCCGGGGCGGGTCGCTAGTAACATAATATAATTATTTGCAGAGGGTCCGTGCGAGTGTCGTTACAAGATGGAGTACATCCCGCCGCAGAAGGCGCCGCGTCCGCCGCTCGAGCCAGAACAATGTCCTTCTATAGGCATCGGTAACATAACATACATTATAATAATATGTTCCACGATTCAAACTCATTTCTCATTTAATATTGAAAATGCAAGAGATCTATTGAAACGTTGTTTTCACAGCTGCTGGCCGGCGGCTCCGATACAACATCGTTAAACGTAAAATGTTTGAACCTAAAAATATTCGTGAATAAATGACAATATTCAGTATCGCGGCGGCTTACTATACTCAACGTGATATTTGTGTATATAATATTATATTGTAATTTGTAATCCGTCAGCGCTCGCTGTGAACCGTATAGAGCCATAATATATAGGTTTTTTTAAGGGATTTATTCCTTTACTTGTGATATAAAATCTTGCGTATTGCAAATTTCATGACGCTAGCCCAACGGAAAGTACTCTAGAGGTATTTTTTGAAGGCGCTAAATTAGAAGTTTGATTTTTTACAGCAGCAGCAAGCAGCAAGACCCTAGACCCCAGTTATTGATTTCAACTTGATACCTTCACACTTCACGTGTCTCCGAGAGAATAGCTCTTGCCATATGGCCAGACAGACGGACCGACAATAAAGGGATCCTGTAAGGGTTCATTTATTCCTTTTGACGTACGGAACCCTAACAAATGGAACGGAAGTATCAAACTATGTATGTAGGTATATTACTTTTTCGAGCATAAAATTAATTCATTTCAAAACATTGTTTTTTTTTTAAACAATTTGTGGTTGTCCTTTAAAGTACTTTTGTCCGTTTTAGCATAGCCAGGTCATTTGTTTTTTAATCCGGTCTGTTTAATGAATTTTATCCTTTCGTAATCTGACTATTTTCAGGCGAGTAGGTGATTAACCTCCAGCGCCCTAGGTCTCCAATGGGGCTGCCATGTTTAAGCGTCGAGACCGCACTTTGTTTTGTTTCGGGTATCGCCCCTGCCGAGTCGTTGCTGGCTTGGCGCTAACTGCCCACCCTTGGCCTTTGTCCTCAACATCTGCGATTTGTGTTAGGTTGGTGGTGTTTGTGCCAAGGCACATCGCAGAAGGTCCAGGAGGTACGACGGGGACGTGGACACATCGGTCTGGCTAGTACCTGCATTCATAGTAAACCCCTACCAGTTTCAAATTCTAAATCCCTAAATGGCTCGTAGGAGGGAAACCTGACGGCTGCAGAAATCGTGGCCCACCCAAGTTGAGGTGGATGGATGGCGCCCAGGAGGAGCTTGAGGCCGATCGGTGTCAGAACCTGGAAGCAGCAGGCACATAACAGATAAAACTGGAGAGATGTTTTTGACCAGGCTAAGGTCCATCCGGGCTGTAACGCCTTATGTTTTTATTTGTAAACACACTGACAGGTACTGATAGGTTGCTTTTTTCTCATATAAGAGGTGGGTATCTAATTCATCACGCCCGATGTATCCGCGAGCCGGAGCTTGTTGCGGTGACGATGACCTCTTTTAATAGCCATTGCTTGTCTTTCTGAAACGCAGAAATTTATGTTCCTAATTCAAGTTTTCACGTGTGTTGGGATTGTTATACTCGTTACTCACTTAATCTGCTCGCTCTCGCGTGCACACTCTTTGAAATGTATGCTCGCGACCGCACACCGCTGCCGGTTCACATTCCATCTACAGTTATTATCCGAGTTTGTATTTACTCGTAGACACGCTCGTCTATAAATTAAACCGGTCTACGAGACTCCGACGGAAGGCGGCTCTCTCCGTCGCTACTCTTAAGCCCGTCACACACGCAGCTATAATATATATTAATATACCGTCCTTTAATATATATTATAGCAAGCTACCACACATGGAGACGATGCTATAATATATATTTTAGCCTTCATTTCATTGATACAGTAGTTTATATCCCACCAAAAACATTCTGTAAAAAACTAGCCAAGTCTCGATAGAGCTGCTTGTTTATCTCTAAAAAGTAATGAAATCTAGACAAAGTCGTGCCAAGTCTAAGGTTCCTTACTGCGATTTCTTTATTAATATAGTTAATGTTGTGTGACTTGGCCGTTGAACATTCTTTATACGTTAGTGGGTACAAGTCAATTTTGTTTACACGTAATGTTATGTCTGTTGTAACTACCTATGTTTGTTAAGCGAGATAATAGCCCATACTGGTATTGGTAATTGGACGCTAGTGTCTCATTTTAGGCTGTTGTTAATTGTGCAACACAATTCAGCATTGATTGACAATGCTGACTTCTGCTCTCTTCTTTTTGGAGCGTCAAATCGACCACCGATCTAACATAAAATAGACGTACAGACGGACTTGATTAGAAGTATCCCTTCAACGGCCAAGTCACATAACATTAACTATAATAATAAAGAAATCGCAGTAAGGAACCTTAGACTTGGCACGATTTTGTCTAGATTTCATTACTTTTTAGAGATAAACAAGCAGCTCCATCTAGACTTGGCTAGTTTTTTACAGAATGTTTTTGGTGGGATTTCACTTCTTTTTGTAGAAACGTAGGCATATTGACTTATTTTATTAATCGACATTTTTTACGATATTATCTTGCGAAATCAAACACAAATTAGCTCAACGACCTTTAGTATAAGGACAACAAACCAGAAATACCGATAATATTTAGACTAAAACAATAATAAAACCTATATGTTTTATACTTCTTTTATCTTAATAAAAAAAGAAACTCAAAGAAAATATTATAGTCAGCCTACTCAATCTATACAAAATATAAACAAAATGTTAACTCTTAATTATTAGACAAGTGTCAATATAATTAACTATCAATGAACTTTGTACCAAAGGTATTACCTACCTAGTACTGAAATACAGCTAAATTAATGACATTTTTAAACGAAACGAAGTAATATCTACCTACTAGAAACTACTACTACTAGAATACTAGAAAAGTACTTACCTACTTATAAACACGAACGCGATTCGAAGTACTACCTAACTGTAAATAAAACCTAGAAAACTAAGAGTACTAAAAAACTAACAATTAAATAAAGTATTCAATTAAAAGTACTTTTACATCTCTCATATTCGGTAAGTAGGTCCTTATTACCCCCAAATGGGGCTTGTAAGTGACCAATTAGCGCTCTAGGGTAATAATGTAGCTAGAAAAGCCCTAGGGCGGTAAGTAATTAAAAAAAAACTTCACTCTTTCAAAAAGTTTGCGTACATCTAACCATCATACTGGCAATAGACATCATGCATTCAGGCCAATGACAAAAGAGGTCGCTTCGCTATTCCTTGTCTTCGTATGAGTATAATAGTCATCAATTTTAAATATCGAACTACGAAGCTCAATTGACTGCCTCGGTGGCGTAGAGGGCGCATGCTCGACTGCCAATCAAGAGGTCCCGGGTTCGATCCCCAGGACAGGCAAGGTGTTAAATATTGGATTTTGCCATTAGGAATTATCTCAATAACTGCCTGGAGTCTGGAACTGTGCCCGGTAGATGGCAATAGGCTCGCCCCCTATTACATGGGACCAATAACATACTGGCGAAATGTGGGTGTATCTACTATGGGACTGAGTCCTGGGTACACCTCTGCCTACCCCTTCGGGAAAAAGGCGTGAATGTATGTTATGTCGTTATGAAGCTCAATTTCGTTCTTGAAAAAAATAATTTAAAAAAGAGATGAAAAAAGGCGGGAATAGAAAACTTTTACTTTAAAATGTTTTATTCTTGTAATGCCGGTGTTTTTCTACTTACCTCACAATCGAGATGTAAAGCAGAGTAGTTAGCTCGGGTGTAAGCATCAATTGCACCCTCGAAGTATAGGCGCCCTCGCTGCGCTCGTGCGCCTAAATATCTCGGGCTGCAATTGATGCCTTACAGCCCTTGGCTACTAATCTACTATTAAATCTTCTAATAATAATTAAGTAGTAATCAGTAATCCGTGACTAATCATAAAATCCCCAACCTAGTCAAATCTTCGCAAACCTCTCGAATTAATAAGCGAAATCAACGAAATGCAAATAATCGGAAAAACAAACGTAAGCGCGTTTTTAAATAGGTCAGCGCCATCTAGCGACGGGTGCGGGTATCACTGCCACTCTTAGTCCAATGAATTAAATTTTGACCAAATTTTGATCTTCGATTATCCTAGTTTTTATAGTTTTCCCTTTATGTGGCCATTAAACCCTAACTCTGTACCAAATTTCAGCTCTCTGAGTTTATGGGAAGTACTAGTTCTTTTTGATGATCGTGAGTGGCTGAGTGTCATAAATGCGAAACTTTGCTTTCGCTTAACTTCGGAACTAAATGACCTACAGACTTGAAATTTTATTTTAAGTATGTGATTCTATAGCTTACTGGATGACGAAAATTTCTGCGTTCTGGTCTTATCCAGAGGTTCTCAAATAGGGGCCTGAAAATGCGGCGAAATGGTTCCAGTAAAGGATGGTACGGCAGTGTTTGCTTCGCGCTCGACTTGGCGGGAGCACTGCCGTGCCCCCCGATTAATATGCAATAATATATATTACGGTATATGTTGGTGACGTCATAGAAATATATATTGTAGCTGCGTGTGCGGTCAGTCGAATATTTGTATAGAAAATATTATATCGTAATATGCCTTGCTATGATTTATATTAATATATATTATAGCAGTGAGTGTGTGTGACAGGCTTTAGGAGGCAGAAGATAAATCAATTTTAAATTTAAAGCGAGACCACCGCAGGAAATAATACTGAAAGGAGAACCGCGCCGAAGGAGACCGAAATTCACGACGTCCGCTCGACTTACGGTCGCACGATTTCAATATCATGAAACAACGCATGGACGTCGATCCATTGAGGCGCAACGACGTGATGTTTTCAATAATGTCGAGGAGCCATGCGACCGATGTCGAGTGATCGTTCAATATTAATAACTATTGTCGTATTATCACAGTACAGTAATGTTGCAGTATGGGAGCCGCCGGCGCTGACCCGCGTGTGCCCGTGCGCCGCGAGCCGCGCGCCCATACTGCCGGAGCTCGCGCACGCGCCGTGCGTGCAGTTCGCGCGCCTGCCGCTGCGCACCGGTACGCTCGCACACTACATACTGTCATACATACACCCGCCATCCGCGCCTCTCTTCACACAATGTCCATTCAACCATAATACCACTCTTTAAGTAATATCGAAATTGCAGAGCGAAACTGATACTACTATTGTACAGTCAAAATGACAACATTATAAGAAATAAATGAGTCATCGTTCGTTTCGATCCGAGCGTGGAGTCCGATCACTACGAACAAGAATATTGTAGATATGAATCGATGCCGTGACCTAGGCTCGGTTGTCGCGATAGATCTTCTTGATTGTTCTATTGCGATCACGACCGGGCCGAGCTCCGACGTCAGACGACAAACTTTAAGACAAAGGACGGTAGAAAGGACAAGAAAAGATAGTAAACATTAAAGGAACAAAGACACGGTACCTTATCACGATATTATTGAATGCTGGTACGGCATTCGACGACTTTTGATAAACGACTGTCGCACTATCTATATCATCGTGCATATGCAACATTCAATATTCAATTTCAGTGAATGTATATATTAGAATCTAGACTACAACCGCAACGATGAGTCAGTCGGTCGCGATTCACTCGCATTACTTAAGTACTCGGTCCCAATCTTGACTCGACTCGAATGCTGCGGTCCTGCAACAGACCATTACGAATAAAATATTCAACATTATGTTAATATTATAATCAGTGCATACATATAACAAACGACCGCACGCAACCTTGTCTATAAACTTTTAATAAAAGTCTCGGTGGACGGATGGCGAAACCTTCCGTCGAGAATCTCGAGCAGAGATTTAAAAGCTGAACTTGGCGGTTCTTTAATGTCGGCTCAAGGTACGCGGGCGCCGAGCTCACTTCTTTTTGAATAACAAATCGGAGTTAATTTTAAAAAAGCCTTCATTCCCCGCTCGGAGAGAGGTGAACCGAAACCTAAATAGATGAAAGAAAATGGAATTGAATGGGAACTATATTGTAATTCATTAAAACGTTTGTGATAATCGCTCATTTATAGTTTCTTAGGACGATCTGTAGGATTAACGTTAACAAACATAATAAAATGATATCCATGAATGTGATCAGTTCGTTCCCGCGTGATCACGCTCCGCAACGAGTCCCAGCTGGCGGCCTCCTGGAGCGCCTCCGTGCGCCGCTTCCCGCGGCTCCGCACCACCCGGGCCGCCCTCCATGCAGGTTCTACAACTACTTACTACTCATTACACAGTCTCTACCCACATTACATTCATACGAGTACCTACACAACCACATACAATTACATAATTATTTTGCAAGCGAATCTGAACTAATTTCTATGTTGAAATGGACATCGTGTTGCATTATAATCCTATTTGTAAACACCATTTTGAAGATTTTCATTAAACATGATTTGCAATAAACAAACTTATCGAGAAATCTAATATTAATACTAATATTAATTCTAATACTAATATTATAAAGAGAGAAACTTTGTTTTTTTGTTTGTAACGAATAGGCTCCGAAACTTCTGGACCGATTTAAAAAATTCTTTCACTTATAGCACAGAATACAAATAAGGGATAGGAGGGACACTCCTCAAAATCATTCAAATAAATATGTAGCGACTCTAGCTTCGACGCAATAATGTGCAATGCAGGTCGCACGGCGCCCGACTAATTATCGTTCAAGTTGCCTCTCTTTCTATCGCGTATCTCTTAGTCCTTCTTACGACGTTAGGGATGTAATCTTTTTAATTTGTCTATGAAACTATATAATTATCTAAGGTTTTAGGTGTAAGCAGTAAAGGTAATACGAGTGCCAGGTGACATGTTTGTAAGAATTAAGAATAGTTTAACATTTGGGAGTTGTAGGTATCTACTTATTTACTAATAGACATGCATTATTATTAAAATATTAGGGATCATAAGAAAACTGCAATAATTGTGAACCAAGGTGTCACATATATTCATTAATTTGCGTGCGCTGTGAAATCTATTGATGGTAGAATAAAATAATGTACCTACTAGGGGTTTGTAGTACTTACTAATATCTACAAAATAGTCCACGGTCATTTCATCCATCTTTTTTGGTTTGGTCACAATAATCGAAACAGACATTATAATATGCAAGCGCTGTAAAATGTATTAGAGGTATAATAAAGTAATGTACTAGGGGTTTGTTACCAATATAACTTACCAATATGTACAAAATTGTGAACAGACATTATATTCATCTATTTTGGTTTAGTCACAATAATCGAAGCAGTCATTATTTTTCATGCAGTGTGAAAACTATTGGTGGTAGATTAAAGTAATGTACTAGGGGTTTGTAGTACTTATCAATGTCTACAAAATAGTTCAAGAACATTGTATCCATCTATTTTAGTTTAGTCACAATAATCGAAGCATCTATTAACTTTCACGTGCTGGGAAAACTATTAGTGGTAGAATAAACTAGAATAAACTACTGTACTAAGAGTTTGTAGTATTTACCAATATCTACAAAATAGTGAACGGACCTTATATCCATCTCTTTTGGTTTAGTCACAGTTATCGAAACAGTTATTATATGCATGCGCTGTGACAGGTATTGGTGGTAGAATGAAGTAATATACTAGGGGTTTGAAGTACACTTGTATCTTCAAAATAGCTCGCGGAAAATTTATACTTACATGTGTTAAGGTTTGGTCACTGTAACAGATATAGTAATTAATTTGCGTGCGCTGCGTAAACCATTAGGGTTATATCTATAAAATACAATGTATCACGAATTTACTCCTGTTTAAACGTTCACTATACCTTTTTATATATTAAAAAGGTCTGCGTTTGATCCCAATATATTTCTTATACCCGTGCGAAGCCGGGGCGGGCCACTAGTATAAAATATTGTCAAACTGAAAATCGAATAAATGTATTTTTATTGAAATATATTTGTGTGCCTTCCTCCATTCGAATAAGGAACGGAGGTTCTTACTATATATCTATAGATATAGCAGACTGGTTTTCCTCGATAGGCCAATCATAGATCGGATCGAGCGCGACGGCACCGGAGCTTCATAGATTGTAGGTGCCTATTATAAGCACTCTTACTGAGTAGTTGGTTGGGTAACATCAGCGATCACTTTCATCGTCGTTCGCTCGTGACAACAAGCCAACTCAATAAATATTGTCGACGACAGCTTTCAATATTGTTAATAAATTATATTCGATACACCTTATGAACAGGTCTGGAAGCGAACGAAGCCGCGCCCGGTTTTTTCAACAGACAATCTTCAATCAAAGATATTCAAAACGACTCAAAGAACCGAGTTCATTAGGAGCTCCGGTGAACGGAGAAACGAAGGCAATTATGTAAATGAAGTGTCAATTTGTAAGTTTAAGGAGTCGACCGCCCGCGAGAGAGGGGCTCGCGAATTATAGCCGTTTAGCTTGAATAATGGCTGTTCTTAAATTGTTTTGTTTCGTCCCATAAGCCGATGGAATGGTCGATGACTCATGGCTGGCGCCCCCCCTCTCCTCTCCCCCCTGTCCCCTCGCCTCGCCCCCGCGCGCGCCTGTCATCTCATTACATGAGATGAGAATAGGAGCGTCCTCACTCCTCCTCATATTATGATCTATTAGAATTATTCCAAGCTGTTTATTGATGCGGTCGTCGTCTGCCCTCCTTCAGTCTTCATCAGACTCACTGCTGTCCGCATTCATACTCACACATTAAGTAAACTATAGCAGCATGCTCTTACAATCCCTTATTCTCGTATTAATATTATTATACTCATAGAACTATTCAGGAAGAACTATACAGGAATATTCTCTCGTCAAGGTTATACATTTAAGTATTAAATTATTATACCTTAAGTCATCAAATTCTTCCTGCCCTCATCTTGCTCTGGGTGTGATCAGCTCAGCATGTCTTCCATTCTTGTCTATATCATTCGTGAACAATATAATAATACTAGCTGTGCCGGCGGTTTCACCCGCAGCCGTAGTCTTCGTTCCCGTGGGAATATCAGGATACTAAGTACCCTATGTGTTATTCCATGGTCTAAACTATCTACATACCGTGTTTTTTTACCGTGGTAGTTTTAGCGTGAAAGAGTAACAAACATCCAATCATCCATCCTCATTATCTTTCGCATTTATAATATACTAGCGGCCCGCCCCGGCTTCGCACGGGTAGCAGAAGTAGGTATAGTGAACGTTTTAACAGGAGTAAACTCGTGATACATTGTATTTTAATAGATATAACCCTAATGGACGGATCGAGTCGAGATTTTAGGAATTAGTATTAGACCATTAGTTAATCTCTAAGTTTCGTAGCGTATTGTGCCCGGCGCACACCGTGACTGCGATCGAGGTCCAAATATCCACGTCTGGACTCGTACCTTGTTTAAAAATAAACTATTTATACTTAACTTAGCTTCCTCGCGTTCCTAGATAGCCCCCGATTTACAGGACGGGCCCCCGTAATTTTAGGGCGGGGCCCCTCGTGTGTTGCGACCCCTTTATTAATTGCTCTAATTTAAGATGTTTTTTAGCATATAACGCCTTTAGAGCTCTGATGCGTCTGCCGCGCTACTGCAGTGCATCGGGGATGTTTGTGAACGCCCAGTTGGACGGTTTCACTACAATCCTACGCAAGCGAGTGGCATCCCTGATGCGGCGTGTGCGAGGCACCTTTGTACAGTTGTTTGCTTCCAGAATGGATTTTGACTGTCCAATAATGTGGCACTGGAACAAAGTGCATGTGGAGCATTCCGGAGACCAACCCATGTATAGATTAAGATAAAAAGACTAGTAATATAAAGCAGCAGCATTATATGCATATAATGACTATTTCGATTATTGTGACTAAACCAAAATAGATGGATAAACTTCCGTGGACTATTTTGTAGATATTGATAAGTACTACAAACCCCTAGGGTACTAGTTAATTATTTTATTCTAACATTAATAGATTTCACAGCGCACGCAAATTAATGAATATGGTAATTATATTATGTGACACCTTGGTTCACAATATTGCAGTTTTCTTACGGATCCCTATTTTTTTCAAAATCTTACATAGCTTATGTCACTCACAATGAATTAAGCTACCCATAAGTGAAAGAACTTTTAAAATCGGTCCAGTACTTTCGGAGCCTATTAGTTGGTGTCGACAGCATCAGCCTTAATATGATTATCCCTATCCTTGATAAGGTCTTTCCTGTCCATTTTAATATCTTTAACTTTTCCATTTCTAATTGCGCCTTTCCATCTCTGTGGAAAGAAGCTCAAATTATCCCGCTCCCTAAAAAGCCATCCCGAAATCCTTCTCTGACTACCGCCCTATTTCTATCCTTCCTTTTCTGTCTAAAGTTCTCGAACGTCTTATTTATAATCAAATTCACACTTACCTTACCGCTTACTATCTTCTTAATCCCTATCAATCTGGCTTCCGTCCAGGGCATAGCACAGTTACTGCACTCGTAAAAATTACAGACGATATTCGTCTGCGGATGGAGAGGGGCAGTTAACTGTGTTGACGCTTCTCGACTTCAGTAACGCCTTTAATACGGTCGACTTCGATATTCTTCTCGCTGTACTTCGCTCTCTTAGCATGTCTTCCGCGGTAACCGCCTTGCTCCATAACTACCTGTATGGCCGTCGGCAGCGTGTTTGCCTTGGAGAATCCTTTCTTCGTGTTGTAACACTGCGGCCGGTGTACCTCAGGGTGGTGTTCATTACCCTCTCCTCTTCGCTATCTTTATCAACTCTATCTCTAAAAATCTCACTTCCTCGTATCATCTTTATGCTGATGACCTTCAGCTATACCATCAAGCTGCTCTCAGTGAACTAGCTGAAGCTGTTGCTACCGTAAACTATGATTTAAATCACACCTCAGACTGGAGTAGAGCGTTTGAACTGAAAGTGAACCCATCCAAAACGCAGGTTATTATTATAGGAAGTTCTCGGACAATCTGTAAGGTTGACTGGGACTCCCTACCGCAAGTGATATTTGATGGGGTTCATATTCCATTTAGTAAAACCGTGAAAAATCTCTGACTGCCTCGGTGGCGTAGTGGGCGCATGCTCGACTGCCAATCAAGAGGTCCCGGGTTCGATCCCAAGTCAGGCAAGGTGTTAAATATTGGATTTTTCCATTAGGAATTATCTCAATAACTGCCTGGAGTCTGGAACTGTGCCCGGTAGATGGCAATAGGCTCGCCCCCTATTACATGGGACCAATAACATACTGGCGAAATGTGGGTGTATCTACTATGGGATACTACCACTAAAATTGCGCTTGCACAATCTCTTCTTCTCCCCGTGCTTGATTATGCCGACGTCTGCTATCTTAGGGAGGGGGGAATTAGGGAGGACCAGCTGAACAAACTTGAGCGTCTACAAAATTTTTGTATCAGGTTCATATTTGGTTTGCGCAAATATGACCATATTTCCGAATTTCGTTCTAAGCTCAAGTGGCTGCCTATTCGCCGTCGCCGGAATACTCATATCTTGTCCCTTCTCTACAGTGTTCGGTTCAATCCATCTGCCCCGCGCTATCTTCGGGAACGTTTTGAATTTCTTCATGCGTCCCATTCTCGTTCACTGAGATCATTGGAGAATCTGACGTTGAGGTTTCTATTGCACGGCACTGATTTCTACGGTGGATCTTTCACTGTCGAAGCAGTTCGTCTGTGGAATACTCTTCCCGTCGAAATTAAATGTGCACCGTCACTGGTCTCTTTTAAGCTGCGTCTCAAGGACCACTATCTTTCATTATAAATAATTTGTTACTAATATTAATTACTAGTGGCTCGCCCCGGCTTCGCACGGGAGAAGTAGAAGTGAACGTTTTAACAGGAGTAAATTCGTGATACATTGTATTTTTATAGGTATAACCCTAATGGTTTACGCAGCGCACGCAAATTAATGACTATTTCTGTTACAGTGACCAAACCTTAACAGATGAAAACAATTTCCGAGGCCTATTTTGATTATATATAAGTACTACAAACCCCTAGTACATTATTTCTACCACCATTAATTTTCATACCGGATAAAAATAATGACTTCTTCGATTATTGTGACTAAACCAAAACAGACTGCTATAATGTCCGTGGACTATTTATTGTAGATAGTGATAATTACTACAAACCCCTAGCCCTAGAACATTACTTTATTCTACCATGAATAGTTTTCACCGCATGCATATAATGACTGTTCGATAAAAATAATTGTGACTAAACCAAAATAGATGAATATAATGTCCGTTCACTATTTTGTAGATATTGGTAAATACTACATACCCCTAGTACATTACTTTATTCTACCACAAATAGATTTTCCAGTGCATGAAAGTTAATGACTGCTTCGATTATTGTGACTAAACCAAAATAGATGGATATAATTTTCGTAGTCTATTTTGTAGATATTGATAAGTCCTACAAACCCCTAGTACATTACTTTAATCTACCACCAATAGTTTTCACACTGCATGAAAAATAATGACTGCTTTGATTATTGTGACTAAACCAAAATAGATGGATATAATGTCCGTTCACTATTTTGTACATATTGGTAAGTACTGCAAACCCCTAGTACATTACTTTATTCTACCACCAATACTTTTCACAGCGCATGCATATAATGACTGTTTCGATTATTGTGACTAAACCAAAATAGATAGATATAATGTCCGTGGACTATTATTTTGTACATTATATTATTCTACCATTAATAGATTTCACAGCGCACGCAAGTTAATGAATATATTTGGTAATTATGTGACACCTTAGTTCACAATATTGCAGATTTCTTGCGGATCCCTAATATTTTTCAAAACCTCGTAATATAGCCTATGTCACTCACACTGAATTAAGCTCTCCATAAGTAAAAGATTTTTTAAATCGGTCCAGTAGTTTCGGAACCTATTCGTTGCAAATAAAAAACACAGTTTCTAACTTTATACTATGATATTGGTATTGGTAATAGATTGAATAATCTGGAGACATAATATATATACGGATTACGGAAACAGTGAAAACAGTAAGAAGAGCATTCATAATTCGATGTAGTTGCAACCCAGTTTAATAGAACTATGATAAAGAGAAGCGAAATCATAAGCGACTGCCTATAAGGCGTAGAGGGCGCAAGCTCGATTGCCAATCAAGAGGTCCCGGGTTCGAAACCCAGGTCAAGCAAAGTGATAAATATTGAATTTTTCCATTAGGAATTATCTCAATAACTGCCTGGAGTCTGGAACTGTGCCCGGTAGATGGCAATAGGCTCGTCCCCTATTACATGGGACCAATAACATACTGGCGAAATGTGGGTGTATCTTCTGTGGGACTGAGTCCTGGGTACACCTCTGCCTACCCCTTCGGGAAAAAGGGCCTGAATGTATGTTTTTATTATGTTTTTTTTAAGTCTAAGCGCGTTTTAATTATTTACAGAACGCCATCTATTATGCAATGTTGGAACTAAATTACCTAAAAATGTTGCTTTAGGGTAGTTATGTCTTGAAAGAAAGAAAGAAAGAAAGAAAAAACATTTAATCGACGCTCATAGGTGACACAAAAAAAAAATACATAGGTACAAACATCAACAAGGTACAAGGTACATAATAAGTAAGTAGTTTAAGTACTGATTACAAAATAAAAACCGTATCAAAAAATAATAATAACAATATATATACATATTATATGCACATACATACATACACACACATGCACATACACATTACATACATATATATACATAATTATTTTAACACAATATTTGTGTGTGCCAGTGTCACCATAAAATCGCCGAAAAGGCTCTGACTCAGCGTTATGCTGAGTGTAGGAACACTCAGCGCTGATTTTCTGTCAGCGCCCATGAGAGGGTACCTACCGAAAAATATTAATAAAAAATGTTTTGCTATGTGTTTATTTAACGTTATATTAAACTTAGATTAAGATTGAAGTAAATATCGTTTGATATTGTAAAGAGCAGTGAGTAGTGACACAATATACAATAATAACTATATAGAATATATATAGAAATAATAAAATAGAAAAAGAAATTAATGACACGCTTAGTAATACTATTAAATGGCTAAATCAAAATAATTTACGAATTAATATAGACAAAACAAATATAATACAATTTAAAACTTATAAACAATCAAACCAAAAATTAACAGTACAATACAGTAATACTTCAATTGCAGAGGTTGAAACAGCTAAATTCTTAGGAGTGTGGCTAGATCAGCACTGCAATTGGAAGGAACATATACAACAGACGTGTGCAAAACTAGACAGGTTTGTCTACGCTATTAGACAACTTAGACTACGCGTATCGGTAGAAGCAGCACTAAGCGCCTATCACGGCTATGTGTCATCGGTACTGGCGTATGGGTTGATTCTGTGGGGCAACTCAGTAGATGTAGACATAGCCTTTAGGTTGCAAAAGAAATGCGTGAGAGCCATATGTGGTGCATGGAGTACGGATAGCTGCAGACCTTTATTCAAAAGGTTTCGGATTTTGCCCTTGGCCTCTATGTATATAAAAGACCTGTGTGTATTTGTAAAGCAATATCCGGATTATTTCAAAAAACATTCGGATGTACTGACGAGGCTAACAAGACACAAGAACAGACTTTATGCGCCTCCATGTCGTCTAGCTATAGTAAAACGCAATACATATTATCAGGCTATTTCGATTTTTAATAAGCTACCAAATGAGTATAAAGATGTAAATCTACCCGTAAATGTTTTTAAGCGAAAATTGACAAGATGGTTACTGGAAAAATGTTTTTACACAGTTAAAGAGTATGTAGACCATAAAGTATAGATACGTATAGGTTATAAAATAATATTTAATTTTAATATCAATTTTGAAGATTGCCTAATTTTTATTATTTTGACATTGGTTTTGACATTATAATTTTGAGATTGACTGCTTGACATACCTACTTAATCTAATAATTATTTCTTTTTTCATAATTTAGCATGGAAATTTAGATTTTTATTATTTTGGACATTGTATTATTACCTAATTAATCTAGTTATATTTTATTTTTAATTGTAATTTGCACGCCTCAAGAAGGCAGAATGTATTGGGCTAATTAAAATTAAGTTAAGACCTGTTTGTACATATATTCCTGCAAATAAAATGATTATGATTATGATTATGATTATGATTAACATGAATTTCTGCAATTCACCATGGTGGTGGAAGTGGAGCATAACAAACATAACATAACATACATTCACGCCTTTTTCCCGAAGGGGCGGGCAGAGGTGCACCCAGGACTCAGTCCCACAGTAGATACACCCAACACTTCGCCAGTATGTCACTGGTCCCATGCAATAGGTGGCGAGCCCATTGCCATCCACCGGCACAGTTCCAGACTCCAGGCAGCTATTGAGACAATTCCCAATGGAAAAATCCAATATTTAACACTTTGCCTGACCTGGGGATCGAACCCGGGACCCCCCGATTGGCAGTCGAGCATGCGCCCTCTACGCCACCGAGGCAGTCAGTGGAGCATAACAATAGGTAGGAATATTTATAAAATTATAGTATTATCACTTATTTAAATTAGAATATATTTAATACAAAAGTAATATAGGTATTTAACATTATGGGATAATATAATATAACATAAAGCATAAGTATAGTCCTAAGTTGTATAGTAGTGTAAGATGTATGATAGTGTTTTTGTCATATTTTTTATCTACTTACGTTTATGGATAGGTAAAAAAAAAAAAAAAAAAAAAAAATATTAATAATTAAAAATATATCAGATAGGTATCACTTAGTAGGCACCTTAAATGAAGGAAATATCGACATCGACATTTCCGTGCAATCTTTGTGAGGTTATGAGAAACTTTTTTAATTTCTTTTTAAAACTGTTTAATATTTTTAGCTTCCTAATGGGTGGCGGCAGATTGTTCCAGCACTTTGTCGCTGCGTACCGGAAACTGCCTCTAAAGGCAGCCGTGTGGTGCCGCGGGACCGATAGCTGCAATGACACTTGCCTCCTCTCACACTGCCTGCTGTCTGTAATCCATGTTAATTTATTATATAGATATGAGGGATGTCCAGTATTTATAACACCGAACAGCAGACATGCGAGATGGTACTTACGGCGGGATTTCATTTTGAGCATATAGTTCTTATTTAGGAATGGTGTCACGTGGCTTCTAGGTGGAATCTTAAAACAAAATCTCGCGCACGCATTTTGTAAGCGTTGTATCAACTTCTGCATACGGACCATTAATCTAGGGCCGTAAACAATATCTGCATAGTTGAGCCTGGAAAGGACGAGTGATTCTACTAATTTTATACGCAAATCTTCACAAATATATGGTCTGAGTTTATACAAAGTTTTTAATCTAAAGAAACAGTTTTGAATAGACTCTGTTATATGTTTTTCAAATCTTAGTTCAGCATCTACGGTCAGTCCTAGATTCCGAGCCTCATAAACTCGTTCAATGGTTTTACCCATCAGTGTAATATTTATAATGCCGGGCAGAGAAGCTAATTT
Source organism: Hemistola chrysoprasaria (assembly GCA_947063395.1). Classification (NCBI taxonomy): domain Eukaryota; kingdom Metazoa; phylum Arthropoda; class Insecta; order Lepidoptera; family Geometridae; genus Hemistola; species Hemistola chrysoprasaria. Next base: position 15,740,047 of record OX346722.1, read on the forward strand.
TTGTCTACTTCCTATTAGCATAAACTTTGTTTTATCTGGATTGAGAACCAGACAGTTATTTGTCGACCATGATACAATTCTGCTGAGGTCCTTAGTCAAATCTTTTAATGCACTATCTAGGTTTTCCGGCTTGAAACTTATATATAATTGTATATCGTCTGCGTATATATGATACCTACAGCTCTCTATATTTTGAACTATATCCGCACAGTACAAAATAAACAAAATAGGCCCCAATATGGACCCCTGTGGGACTCCCCTTTTTAATTCCCTTTGGGCAGAGGAAATAGTCACACCATTACTTTGTCGTAATTCGACTAATTGAAAGCGATTACTGAGGTAACTGTGAAACCATTTTACCGCAGCCGGATCGAAACCGTAGTAACTTAGCTTGGAAAGAAGGAGCGAAGGGTTTATTGCGTCAAATGCGCGGGAAAAATCTAACAGCACTAATATTGTACACATTCCTTCATCCTGAGCCGATAAAATATTATCTGTGACGTCCAAAAGAGCTGTAGTTGTGCTTCGCCACTTCCTAAAACCTGATTGTACACTCGGGAGTATATTTGATTTATCAAGAAAGGCCGACAACTGTTGGCATACAACCTTTTCTAAAATTTTTGAAATACAGGGCAAAATGCTAATTGGTCGAAGATCTTTAATATTAACGGGGTTATTATTTTTCGGCAAAGGGCGAACTATGGCTACTTTCCACTTATTAGGAACAATAGACGTCTCGATTGACTTGTTGACTAGTTCCGTTATAAAATCTAATGTGTGCGGCAATGACATTTGTAACATATTCAAGGTTATTTTATCGCATCCCTCGGCATTAGATTTGAGACCCTTAATAATTTTAAATATTTCATTAGATGTGGTGTAACCAAGGGTAAAAACATTTTCGCTATTTAGTCTATTAAATTCATAAAAAGTAAGTTGAGATAATGTGACAGTTGTTCGGCCTGGAACTTCAAGAAAATGATTGTTTATAGTATCTGCGTCATTAAAATGTGCAGGCAAATCTGTGTTTTTCTTAGATGGCAATAAAGTTAATTTTAAATTTTTCCATAATATCTTTGGATTTCCTAGTTGGTTATTAATGTTCTGTTTAAAATAAGCTACTTTTTCATAATAAATAGATTGTGTGACTAATGACTTTAATTGTTTGTAATATAATTTTTTACTTTGCAACTTTGTAAGTCTATATTTTGCCAACGCTTCATCTCGCAAGCGCATCATAAATTTAATAGTATCTGTAATCCAGGGGTAACTACAATATTTTATAACAGCTGTTTTAACTGGGACATAAGCATCGAACAAGGCGAGTAGGTTACTAGTAAAACAGTCCACGATTTCATTAACATCATTATGCATATAAATATTATTCCATACTATCCGACACAAATGTTTATTGAAAGTTTCCATATAAAATGTAGGTATATCTTTTAAAGGCCTATACGTGATTGCGCGCGGTACGACGATATGGCGCATAATCTTAAATTCACAGATAACTAAACAGTGACCACATATCGACGCCGACAAAGCCTCCACTGCAATAATTGATTTTACTGCCAAGTCAGTACAAACAACATCAATAAGCGTTTGACTGGTGTCTGTGTAATGTGTTGGTGACGTTACGATTTGCGTCAAGCTTAAACAATCCAACAGACTCTGCAAATCTGTGGTTTTACTGTCAATTTTCTTCAACATATTTATATTAAAGTCACCTAGCAATACTTTAATGTCACAGTTTGAGACAGAAGTGATCGACTCTGATAAGGCGTCTAAAAATAACTCCACGTCGAGCCAAGGTGGGCGATAAGCAGTACCTATTGCAATTTTTTTGCCATTAGCCTTTGTGGTTACCCACATCTGCTCGACAGTCCTATGTTTTGGGTCGATTGGATGTGAGTGCGCACGCACACTTACGCCATGTTTTATATAAAAACCCACTCCGCCACCGCGACCGCCGCGCACGTCTGTAGGCCGAGGAATGTGTCGCAAACTGTACCCGGGTACAATGGGCGCTCGTTCCTCCTCCCCGGCCCGAAGCCAGGTTTCGTTTATCGCCATAATATCAACACTATATCTTTCCATACTGACGATGAAATCGTCTTGATTTGTGCCTAAAGAACCGGCATTAAATAAACCAACTTTTAAATAATTGTACTTAACCATTATTTATTTTCTGTATTCTATATGGCTTTTGTTTATTTAGGAGCTGTTGACCAATATAATTTATACTTATTGTTATTGCTTGACTACAAAATTTCTGAGATAAATTAAAATTCATATGTATATTACGATTTAATATAATAAGATACATATTACTACTATACATGTCATAATAATAATATAAGTATAATATTTCAATAATACTCGTATAATGTGATAATATCTTATTAACTGTATAATACATAGTGATAATACTATCATTGATGTGACTCCTCATAATTCTATCAATAAAAATACTAATCATAGGTATACTAATTAAGATTACTTCAAGATAATTATTTCTGAGTAAGACTTGGAATTGATCACACGACCACACTGGTTTAATTAATATTATTAATAAAGTGAAATTAATATTCTTCATAATTAAAATTAAAATATTTAGTGAGACTTGAGAAACATCACAATATGACAGTATTATAATTGTTATTTTTACCCACATGCATATTATAATAAAGAATATATGTTTAATAAATAGATATAAGAAATAAATATTGTTCAGTGAGATATGAAAATAAAAACAATATGATATTATTACAAATATTTTTACTATAGTGCACGGTATGTGCACCATAGTAACAACATTCTTGTGATATGTAGGTATATCCAAACATAAATTACCCAAATAAATTGTGATAAAATATGATATTTCTATGAAACGACGTGATAATAATATAGTAAACAGTGTTTCATAGTGTATTTTGTGTCCAACTAATATTGTAATGAGACTATAGATTATAATTATTGTTTTACACAACTTTGATATTATTGAATTGTAAGGCCTAACGGTAGAATAATTAAATTTTAATCTTATTATTCGTGAGTGGCTTGCTAAGTTGTTGACACTGGCACACAATAGCATACAGTATTTTATAACATTTTCGATAATAGTGATAATTTCTAGCACAAAATAAAACAATGAAACTATGAGAGTACTTGCGTCTAAACTACACTCAAGCCAAAAATTCTGCACAGGTCCTTCTCAGACCTAATACGTTGCACCTGCTTAGCGTCTTCTTTCCGGGTAAAGATCTTTCCATCTCTTGTCCAGACATACTTCCAGGCGTGACGCCTGGCTTGCTCACGGACACGACCAAACAATTGGCGATTGGTACGCGTGAGACGCTCATTTACATAGATTCGCCTAGGTGGTTCGGCTCCAATGTCAATATTGGCAGATGTGAGGCCCCGCCGAACTCGGGCAGCGCGCAACAGCTGATCCCGTGTAGCACGTCTTGCTAATCTGACGACTATGTTTCGTGGTCTGGCGGGTAGTGGGGTTTCACTCTCCACCCTGTCACGCTTGCTTGATCCTATACGTTCAGCATGAACAATATCCCTATCATCAAGCTCTATGCCGAGGTTTGTTGAAAGAAGCTTGACAATGTGGCCTAAACTTTCGTCTGAGGACTCCGGAACTCCAGATATCTCAAGATCATTTAGCAACAACTCTTGATCGCGCTCATTAAGTTGTTGTCGCAGCTCAGTAACAGCTTCCTCTACTGCACCCGTATCCTTACTATTTTCTTCAACCTTTTTTTCGACGAGTGCCACTCGATTCTCCACCCGGTCCATGCGAGCTGCACATGCTTTAATGAAATCAGTCATCTCAGCGCGCCCTTCCATAAGTTCAGAGTGTATTGCGGACAGATCCCCAGGAAACTCATCAAGTTTATTTTGAAAAGACTTTAACCTTTTGTCTTGCTGCGTTTCAAAGTTTTTGAATAGCATGCGCATCTCTGTTAACATTTTTCGTGACTCGGCCTCGTCCTTACCCTCACACTTGCGTTTAGAACGTTGGATCTGCCGCGACGGCAGGCCCTCCTCTTCCGAAGCCGTTAGTTGCGGATCGGTATCGCCTGTGTCACTATGCGGGTGATTTTGTTGAAGGTGTTTTTGGTTCTTCTGAGGCTTGCCAGTTATCACAACATCTTGTCCGGATGTGGACGCCGGTGGAGTACGCTTAAGTGGAGGCGCCATTGCAGTATGTAGTTGTAAATAGAACAACTAAACTATAATAATGTGTAGACTGTACAACTATACGTCGATCACCGCTGTCACTACACTTAAGCGATTAGCTTAACACAATTGTAAGTCAGAACGCCACGTCTATTTATTCGCTTGTTTATTACGTTATTTCACCGTATTTGAAACGTAAGGATACTACACACTTATTTTTAGTTGAACTGTACTTCTTTATTACACAAAATTTTACTGAAAAACTACTTCAAACTATTTATTTAGATTAAAATTTACCGGAGCTCATTTACAAAGCTGTTGATTTCTAGCGAGCAGACTACCCTCTTGCAAGAAAATATTGAAATTTTTCTGTAACGCCATCTAGTAAGCATTGTTGGAACTAAAATATTCATAAGAAACTTTAAAACTGTATTTTTCCACAAAAGTGCTGAAATTTTTGAAAACGCTGAAACACGTGTTTAATTATTTTCATTTTAGAATGTTTCTACAAAATTTGAAATTAATCGGCTGAAAAATGAAGTCTACTCCATACAAACTTTCAACCCCTATTTAATACACTTAGGGGTAAAATTTTGAAAAATCCTTTCTTATTACTTGTCTAGACTGTAAAAATAATCTATTGTCAAAATTTCATCATCATCGGTCCAGTAGTTTTGGCTCTGGGTTGATGAGTCAGTCAGTCAGTGAATCACTTTCTCTCTTTATATAATAGTATAGATAGATATAGATATAGATTATTGTCGTACTGGTATAAAGTAACGCCTATATAAAATTGTTTATAGTATGGTATTATAAGTATGTATTATATATTATTTTCTATGTATTTTATTTATTTATTTATCATTTAAGTATTTGTTTTTGAAACCACCGTCCCTTCATGTTTTGGATATCCTTTCTCTGCATGCGATAAGGCCGCCAGTTGTTACTCTTTCTAGTTTTTAAGTTTTCTTTTTGCCTTTTTTTGTATAATTGTGGTAGCAATAATAAAGTGTTATCATTAATTCATTCAGAATATTTCCATCCCAGTTTCAGATTTTGTCCAACTGTGAGGTCTTAATTTTTCCTCTGGCTGATCTTACGGGGTTCCAGAACAACTTTATGTTGTTCCGAAAGTCATCACATAGCCTGTTCTCAAATTCATCTCTATTTCGTTCTTTCATTCTTCTCGTAACCTAATTTACCACATCCTTCAATCTCCTATAATCATTTCTTGCCTCTTTCATTAGCTCACTACACCACATACGTTAATAACTCATTATACATTAATAAATGATATTATTATGAAATATTTCGTGTGTACACATAGGTATGTGTGTTGTGAACTTTAATGTATGCATGTCCCGGGATGGTCCCGGTGAGCTTAGCTTAGTGGTACCTTTGTCTCCGGAAATTAATCCGGTAAATGTACTCGCGGGAGTTGTCATAATTTGGGAATTTTGAGAGTTTAACCGTTTGCGTGCATCATTATTGTAGCTCCCGCCTCGATTACTGACCGTGTATCGTAACCACTTTATTATTATTAGTAATAGCAACCTGCCCCGGCATCGCACGGGTAATAGTGGAACTTAGTTAAATGGATCGATTCAGAGTAAGAATATTTCCGTAATTCTTCTCTTGTTTTCGTATTATTTTACACAAACCCGATAAATTACATTATATTCATCCATCCATCTATTCAAGTGAACCACGTCAAAATCCGTCGTCCATCAAAAACGTGGTTCAGGAGGAGCTTGCGGATAAACAGATAATCCAGTAGTATGTAAAGCGTAAGGTAAACAATATAATTATTATGTCGTGTACAGAGTGGTGTTCTGCGGAGGGCGCAGGTCTGGCGGTGCAGTGTGTGCCGCGCGCGGGCTCCCTCGCGGCACGCGGGGCGGCCCGCCTGCGGCTCGACGTGTACGCTGACTGCTGGGGCCTCTACCGAGATCAGCTGCTCATACTGGTAGCTATACTGTACTGCACTATACTATACATTGCGCGCGGGCTCCCTCGCGGCGCGCGGGGCGGCCCGCCTGCGGCTCGACGTGTACGCTGACTGCTGGGGCCTCTACCGAGATCAGCTGCTCATACTGGTAGCTATACTGTACTGCACTATACTATACATTGCGCGCGGGCTCCCTCGCGGCGCGCGGGGCGGCCCGCCTGCGGCTCGACGTGTACGCTGACTGCTGGGGCCTCTACCGAGATCAGCTGCTCATACTGGTAGCTATACTGTACTGCACTATACTATACATTGCGCGCGGGCTCCCTCGCGGCGCGCGGGGCGGCCCGCCTGCGGCTCGACGTGTACGCTGACTGCTGGGGCCTCTACCGAGATCAGCTGCTCATACTGGTAGCTATACTGTACTGCACTATACTATACATTGCGCGCGGGCTCGCTCGCGGCGCGCGGGGCGGCCCGCCTGCGGCTCGACGTGTACGCTGACTGCTGGGGCCTCTACCGAGATCAGCTGCTCATACTGGTAGCTATACTGTACTGCACTATACTATACATTGCGCGCGGGCTCCCTCGCGGCGCGCGGGGCGGCCCGCCTGCGGCTCGACGTGTACGCTGACTGCTGGGGCCTCTACCGAGATCAGCTGCTCATACTGGTAGCTATACTGTACTGCACTATACTATACATTGCGCGCGGGCTCGCTCGCGGCGCGTGGAGAGTACGGAACGATAACTTGTAACGAGCATTTTAGGTGAAAATAAAATATTTTAGATTTTCTATTTAGCATAAATACAACTCATTTGCGGCACCCACTAGGTCCATTAGAATATTTATATCGGTTCTGACTTGTGAATTACATTAATCGTGTAAAAGTAAATAATATGATATCTAAGAAGTACTTACATTTAAACGAGTTATATCGACTAGACGATCATGAAACGCTTGAAATCGCTACGATGTTTTGTATTTCCCTGTTTCCTTCAAATACAATAAACCTATTTGTATATACCTATATGATTTTATTTTTGTTTATAAACTCTACATTTTTTTTTGTATTGAACGTCCAATCACGTGAGTAAAACTGGGATTTTTGTAAGTTCATTATGAAAAAACCAAGGGTTTATAAGAGAAACTAAAATGACAGTGACATAGTTTACTTCATTATAAAAATAAAATAACATTTTATAGAATGGGTTAATCATAATATTAGAAGGAAACAGGAGAATACAAAACATCGATTTGGTAAAATTTTCATAGGATTGTGTCGATGTTTACGCGCCCTAATAATAATAATAATTTAATTATCAATTATAAATATATATTAGTTATTGTTTGTTTTTGTTCATCCCTATAATAATAAAACGAGTATTATGTCAAACTCACTTTTAGTTAGTAAATGAATAATGTTATTATAGTGATATTATGATATAAAGATAGAGGACGTGGCTCCAATAGTCCTGGACGTGTGGGTGGAGGCGGTCGGGTCGCCGCTGCAGTTCGCTCTCAACATCCGGCACCCTGGTGAGGACGAGGACCACTCGCCCGTTATCTGGTTCGTTCCTCTACTTGCAATAGTCATCTGCATCAGCCACCAGTACATGTTCACAGTAATGTTATCTCGCACCTCTCACCTCACACCTCTCACCTTTCTCCTCGCACATCTCACTTCGCACCTCGCACTTCTCACTTTACGCCTCACACCTCTCACCTCTCACTTCTCACTTCTCACCTCGCACCTCGTACCTCTCACCTTGTACCGCGCATCTCTCACCTCGCACCTCGCACCTCTCACTTCTCGCCTCGCACCTCTTACCTCACTCCTCGCACCTCGCACCGCCTCCGACTCCTTGCTCCACCACAGGCACAGGACGTGACAGAGAGTTATCTTCTCCTTGTAGAATTCCATTCTTATTAAAGGCTTTTATTTAACTTGCAATGTATGTATGTATGACGTATATTTGGTACGTATCTTGCAACTGAATTTTGTAACAGTTAGCCTCTTGTCTTTTTTAATCAGTCCACTAAACTGGACGTTTCACAAATTTAACATAAATAAATAATAGGTGTCACAACATGCGTAACAATAATATTATATTATTTTAAATTTGTAAAACTGTTATTTATTTAATATTGAGTTTGTTAAAAACATTGATTTTAAATTTAATGGTGATTTGATTTAGCTAAAATTTTGCATACTTCAATAAGTCCATTGACAATGTGATATTATATGGTACCATTGAGCCGATCTGATGATGGAGCCAGGATGTAGCGACCGGAACTCCGTGATGGCAAATCAAAGGATAGTTGAATTTGGGCCAACATGTTTAGTTTTAATCCTTAGCCGGCTTTTACGGCAACCACGGGTAGAGAGGATCATTTTTACTTAATTGACAAATAATTTTGGTGTTGTATTGTTGATATGAAACCGAAATTCTTTCATTTTACAGATGGTATAAATTCCTAAATGGTCCTCACCCGTCATCCCGTATCGCGCGAGGACCGCAACCTCTTTAATTATTGTTATTGTTCTCGTCGAACTAGAATCTATCTCGTTCGCGATGTTTTATATCCACCATTTATCTTGAGTAACTTACGTTTCCAAACATGTTGCGGTCAGATCGACCGATGTCTGGAGCCGCCTCCCCTCCACTCTCCAGTGTTCAGGTATTAATATTGATCCCTTCTATAAACTATATCGTAAGTTAATCACAATATCTGACGTGTGACATTTTGATGTGTGACGGTGAACCGTCGCCGCGCGACTCTGATCCACTCCGATACATCATTGTATATAATAATATAAATAGAGAACTATATTACACAAGACACACCTTTGATTGATAGTTTAAAAATTTTAATAATAAATCAAACCTTTTGCGGGTCGCATGGGATATTAACGTGACTGGTGATAGTCACGGTCACGTGTTTGCGTGTTTGAATTCTAATTACATTGTCAGCTAAGAAAATGTCTGATCTCAATAAAATAATTAACGAAGCTGGCGTCTGAGCCGGAAGGTAAAACGATGCTAATTCATTACCGAACGGTAATCAGGCGCATTTACTCTCGTGCCGTGTCCATGTCCGTGCCGTGTCGTGTCCGTGCCGTGTCCGTGCCGTGTCCGTGCCGTGTCCGTGCCGTGTCCGTGCCGTGTCCGTGCCGTGTCCGTGCCGTGTCCGTGCCGTGTCCGTGCCGTGTCCGTGCCGTGTCCGTGCCGTGTCCGTGCCGTGTCGTGTCCGTGCCGTGTCCGTGCCGTGTCCGTGCCGTGTCCGTGCCGTGTCCGTGCCGTGTCGTGTCCGTGCCGTGTCCGTGCCGTGTCCGTGCCGTGTCCGTGCCGTGTCCGTGCCGTGTCCGTGCCGTGCTCGTGCGTGCTCGTGCCGTGCCGTGCGGGCCGGGCCGGCCGGGCGTGCGGTCATGTCGCGTCGCGCGGAGGAAAAATTAAGCTTACCTACTTTAGGGTGTCCTATTGATTCGCATACATCATTTGTCATAACCTCCTCTAGTCATAATATTAGAAATACATATTTTTTTGTAGTAATACTGATAAATTATCCTAAAATTTAATTGCTATAATATTTTTGTGTATAATAGTTTTTATTCCTATTGTTAGTTGTCATAATGGTTGTTATGTATAATTTTATAGTTACTAATGGTGTATGTCCTAATCTTCATTGTTCATAATTGTTATTGTATATAATCGCACGTATTGTACGTATTTTTGCAAGTAAGGTAAATTGTAGTGTTGTCCTGAATATTGATTATTAAGTATGTTTAACACCTAAATTTGACTTTGTGTTATTTTTATAATAATAATGAAACTACCTTCATTTTTATTCATAATCAGTAATAGCGCCTTACTATAATATTTTTATAGCAATGTGATATATCAACAGTTTTCTACATAGAAAAGATGTTTACAACGTTAATGAGTTAAGAACATTCAAAAATTCTATTGGTTAGGTTAGGTTTAATTTATATTATGACAAAGTTAACATTCGAGCAATATATGATTATGGCACATAATTTTAGTAGTTAGGACATGTTAGGATTATGGCATAAAATAATATGGTTATCAATGGTTAGGACATAGAATATTATAGTTTTCAAATGTTAGGACAATTAAAACTATAACAAGTTATAATAGGAGTATTGACGTTATGACTGGTGATCATTAGCTATTACATATATTATGGCTAAAAATTTTATGAGTTGTAAAATTATGGCTAATAATAGTATGCGAATGAATAGGGAACCCTACTTCAGACTTTCCTAGAAAGTTTGAGTTAGGAATCTTACCTAAAAACTGTTCGTTGTGAAATTAAGTGAAACCTTCTCGCAAATACTACAATATTATCTATTATATCAAAAAGACGTACAAGAGTTTAAATGTCAAAGCTACTGAAGATCTCTGGGGTCTGTCTGAAAACTGTAATATTATATTATAAACAAAATTGCTCGTTACTTAGCAGACTCGTTCAACCTATGCATAGATAAAGGCACGTTTCCAGAACTAATTAAAATAAGTAAAATCACTCCTATCTTTAAATCGGGAAGTAAGACAGATCCCTCAAACTATAGGCCAATCTCTGTTTTGCCAGTATTAAGTAAAATCTTTGAGAAATTGATGCTGAACCAACTGCTGTCACATTTCAATAGAAATAGAATATTGCATTCAAACCAGTATGATTTCACCAAATGCAGATCAACAACCGATGCAGGCTGTCATCTCATGACTCTTGTCTTGGAGGCTTGGGAGAGTTCACAGGATGCCATTGGAGTGTTTTTGATCTCTTCAAAGCATTCGACTGTGTAGAACACTGCACGTTACTGCGCAAGTTACGAGTAGAAGTATAAGGAATTCATGGGAATGCCCTGAACCTGGTGGAATCATACTTATCTAGTAGGCAGCAGAAGGTAAGCGTCAATGGTTTCACATCTGCTAGTTCTCCTGTCAGAATGGGAGTCCCACGGCGAGATCAATTTTGGGTCCTTTTCTGTTTTTGGCATGTATTAACGTTTTGTCTTATACATGGTCCAAGGTCTAGCAGATATAGTTTTATTTGAGGATGATAAGTCATAGATTTTTAAAGTTGATAGGAAAGATACCACACTCGCACATAACATAACATACATTTACGCCTTTTTCCCGAAGGGGTAGGCAGAGGTGTACCCAAGACTCAGTCCCATAGTAGATACACCCACATTTCACCAGTATGTTATTGGTCCCATGTAATAAGGGGCGAGCCTATTGCCATCTAACGGGCACAGTTCCAGACTCCAGGCAGTTATTAAGATAATTCCTAATGGAAAAATCCAATACTTAACACTTTGCCTGACCTGGGGATCGAACCCGGGACCTCTTGATTGGCAGTCGAGCATGCGCCCTCTACGCCACCGAGGCAGTCAACACATATATCCAGATATAGGTATACCCAGCATATATAGACAGCATATATGTATATAACAGCATACCAACCTGAAACATTTATCATGTACAACATAATAACGATCACCTCCTCGTATAAGATAAAGCTATTACCGATACTTAGATGTCATTCATTGAATCGTAAAGTGAATAGCTAATACTCGTATGAAGGGCGCGTGTACACACGAGTGCCTTCGGATGAAAGGACGTGAATATTGAAGGGAGCAAACAGAAGTTATCGAAACGTTAAAGTCCTATTTAGATATCAACATACGGCGGAATCTCCCTCGCGACGCCAGACCGACATTCGACATACATTATAATATATATTATACTAGCGACGAACCCCGGCTCCGCACGGGTACCGCACTGTAGCAGTATAACAATGTCAAATAGATCCTTTTATAATAAATACGTGATACGTTGTTTTCATAATAACTTTATTGGTTTACTCAGCGCACGCCTAGATTCTCAGTCGGCCTGAGTCAAACTCAAACTCAAACTCAAACAGATTTATTCAAATAGGTCATAATCTGACACTTTTGCACGTCAATAAAGATAAACAGTACTGAGTCTACCGAGCGTTCGGAAAGATACCTCTACAAGAAGAACGCACAAGAAACTTGTAGGGCTTGTTCTTACTTGTTCAACCTATGCATAGATAAAGGCACGTTTCCGGAACTAATGAAAATAAGTAAAATCACTCCCATCTTTAAATCGGGAATTAAGACAGATCCCTCCAACTATAGGCCAATCTCCGTTTTGCCAGTATTAAGTAAAATCTTTGAGAAATTGATGCTGAACCAACTGCTGTCACATTTCAATAAAAATAGCATATTACATTTTAACCAGTATGGTTTCACCAAATGTAGATCAACAACCGATGCGGGCTGTCATCTCATGACTCTTGTCTTGGAGGCTTGGGAGCGTTCACAGGATGCCATTGGAGTGTTTTGTGATCTCTCCAAAGCCTTCGACTGTGTAGAACACCGCACGTTACTGCGCAAGTTAGAAGTATATGGAATTCATGGGAATGCCCTGAATTTGGTGGAATCATACTTATCTAGTAGGCAGCAGAAGGTAAGCGTCAATGGTATCACATCTGCTAGTTCTCCTGTCAAAATGGGGGTCCCACAGGGATCAATTTTGGGTCCTTTCCTGTTTCTGGCATATATTAACGATTTGCCTTATATGGTCCAAGGTCTGGCAGATATAGTTCTATTTGCCGATGATACGTCATTGATTTTTAAAGTTGATAGGAAGGATACCTCACTCACACATGTTAATAATACTTTAGCAAGTATATCCAGATGGTTCACAGCAAACAATCTGTTATTGAATGCGAAAAAGACTAAATGTTTGAAATTTTCTTTGCCTAACGTCAGAAGTATAGAACCGAACATAGTTCTTGACGGTGAAAGACTCAATATCGACAATGCAACTTTGTTCCTTGGCATACATATAGACTCTAAACTGCAATGGAGCACTCATATCACCGAGCTCTCAGGGAAACTAAGCTCTGCAGCTTACGCGGTTTACAAAATTAGGCAACTAACGGACATAGCCACGGCGAGATTAGTCTACTTTGCATATTTCCACAGCTTAATGTCATATGGGATTTTGTTGTGGGGGTCAGCTGCAGATATAGAAACCATCTTTATACTACAAAAACGTGCGATTCGTGCCATCTATGAGATGCGTCCACGCGAATCCCTTAGGGAATTATTTAAAGAAATAAACATACTGACCCTACCATCCTTATACATCTATGAGAACATCATGTATGTGCGTAAAAATTTGCATAAATTCAAATTAAATAGTGACCTCCATAATTTTAATACTAGGAATAAAGACAAAATAGCTATACCTAGCTTTAGATTATCTAAAACAAATAAAAAATCATTCTTAGGAAATAGTGTACGTTTCTATAATAAAATCCCAAAAGAGATAACGGGGCTCTCAGAGGGTAAATTCAAAACCTATATAAAATCTACTTTACTAAAGAATGCTTATTATAATGTAAATCAGTACATAGAGGACAAAGATGCTTGGGAACTTCCGCATAGCCACCACGCGGCACCTTCTAAACAAACGAGTGTAACCAAACTAAATATTGTAAAACAATCAGTTGAAAAAATTAAGCCCTACAAGTTTCTTGTGCGTTCTTCTTGTAAAGGTATCTTTCCGAACGCACGGTAGATTCGTTACTGTTTATTTTCATTGACGTACAAAAGTGTCAGATTGTGACCTATTTGAATAAATCTTTTTGACTTTGACTTTGACTTTGCTTAATTTTTTCAACAGATAGTTTTACAATATTTGGTTTGGTTACATTCGTTTTCTTTAAAGGTGCCGCGAGGCGGCTATGCAGAAGTTTCCAGGCATCTTTGTCCTCTATGTACTGGTTGACTTTATAATAAGCCTTCTTTAGTAAAGTAGATTTTATATAGGTTTTGAATTTACCCTCTGAGAGCCCAGTTATCTCTTTTGGGATTTTATTATAGAAACGTACACTATTTCCTAAGAATGTCTTTTTATTTGTTTTAGATAATCTAAAGCTAGGTGCAGCTATTTTGTATTTATTTCTAGTATTAAAATTATGAAGGTCACTATTTAATTTGAATTTATGTAAATTTTTACGCACATACATGATGTTCTCATAAATGTATAAGGATGGTAGGGTCAGTATGTTTATATCTTTAAATAATTCCCTCAGGGATTCGCGTGGACGCATCTCATAGATGGCACGAATCGCACGTTTTTGTAGTATAAAGATAGTTTCTATATCTGCGGCTGACCCCCACAACAGAATCCCATAAGACATCAAGCTATGGAAATATGCAAAGTACACTAATCTCGCCGTGGCTATATCTGTTAGTTGCCTAATTTTATAAACCGCGTAAGCTGCAGAGCTTAGTTTCCCTGAGAGCTCGGTGATATGAGTGCTCCATTGCAGTTTAGAGTCTATATTTATGCCAAGGAACAAAGTTGCATTGTCAATATTGAGTTTTTCACCGTCAAGAACTATGATTGGTTCTATACTTCTGACGTTAGGCAACGAAAATTTCAAACATTTAGTCTTTTTCGCATTCAATAACAGATTGTTTGCTGTGAACCATCTGGATATACTTGCTAAAGTATTATTAACATGTACTAGTGAAGTATCCTTCCTATCAACTTTAAAAATCAATGACGTATCATCGGCAAATAGAACTATATCTGCTAGACCGTGGACCATGTAAGGCAAATCGTTAATATATGCCAAAAACAGGAAAGGACCCAAAATTGATCCCTGTGGGACTCCCATCTTGACAGGAGAACTAGCAGATGTGATACCATTGACGCTAACCTTCTGCTGCCTACTAGACAAGTATGATTCCACCAGGTTGAGGGCATTCCCATGAATTCCATATAATTCTAACTTGCGCAGTAACGTGCAGTGTTCTACACAGTCGAATGCTTTGGAAAGATCACAAAACACTCCAATGGCATCCTGTGAACTCTCCCAAGCCTCCAAGACAAGAGTCATGAGATGACAGCCCGCATCGGTTGTTGATCTGCATTTGGTGAAACCATACTGGTTTGAATGCAGTATTCTATTTCTATTGAAATGTGACAGCAGTTGGTTTAGCATCAATTTCTCAAAGATTTTACTTAATACTGGCAAAACAGAGATTGGCCTATAGTTTGAGGGATCTGTCTTACTTCCCGATTTAAAGATAGGAGTGATTTTACTTATTTTAATTAGTTCTGGAAACGTGCCTTTATCTATGCAAAGGTTAAATAATTCTGCTAAGTAAGGAGCAATTGTGTTTATTATAGAATCTAGCATTTTTACAGATAGACCCCATAGATCTTCAGTAGCTTTAACATTTAAACTCTTGTACGTCTTTTTGATATCAATTAATGAGATGTGTTCGAACGAAAATTCAGGTATGGTGCGTTGGAAGTTTTCTTTAAGAAAAGTCTCCGCCAAGTCTGGGGATGAATCAAGTGACTTGGTCGCGTTCAGGGCTATGTTAGAGAAGAAATCGACAAAAATATTAGCGATTTCCTCAACATTTGTAATGTGTTCATTATTAATTAATAATTTATATTCAGAATCTCTACATTTATCTTTACCTGTCTCTACATTTATTGTTTTCCAAACCGCCTTAATTTTATTACTTGATTTGCGAATTTTGTCTCTAATATTTATGGCTTTTGCTTGGATGCAAACAGCTTTAAAAATTTTTGAATAACATTTAACATACTCATGAAATGATTCTGAATTAGAATGGGCTTTATCCCTGTACAACTCATACATATTATCTCTACTTTTCCTGATACCCTTGGTAGCCCAATCACTAAATTCTAGTTTCCCATTCGTGTGTAATTTCTTTTTGGGACATATCTCATTGAACTCCTTACTTATTACAGAAAATATGTTTTCATAGTTGAAATTAGGGTCATCCTCAGAGACAGCGACATTTACGAGTTTTGATTCTATATTATTCCTAAGCTTTTCGAGTTTATATGTTGTTAGGGGCCTATGTTCAATTGTTGGTTTTTCTTTTGATTTTTCACATATAAATTCTAGTGAGAGACCCTTGTGGTCAGACCTAACTCCACCTGTTATTGATAACTTCCTACTTTCGAAATTGGTAAAGATATTATCAATACAGGTCGATGAAGTGACTGTAACTCTTGTGGGCTCAGAGAATAGGTAACTCAAACCGAAGGACTTAAATAAACTAGTCAAATTAGTTTTATCTGGAGAATCTGACAAAATATCAATGTTAAAATCACCGCATACAAGTACATGTTTATTACTTTTACAAATTTTGTTTAGAATTATTTCCATAGAGGACATAAAAGAAGTGAGATTCGAGTTCGGCGGCCTATATACACATAAGATTATGTGCCTTTTCACTTCTACACAAGCCACCTCGCAAGTTCGTTCCACAGAACAGCTGACAATGTCATTTCGCTCTTTATATTTAATTGATTTTCTTAAAAGTATAATCGAGCCACCTCCTTCAGCAGATGTTCTGTTGAACTTACTGGCCACCTGAAAATTATTAACATTAAATGACATTTTATCATTTTTTAACCAAGTTTCACAGAAACATAATATATCATAATTATATTTATCTACAAGTAATTCAATGTCGTTAATTTTGCCAGAGAAGCGGTTTATATTTTGATAGAATAAAGATAATGTACTAGTACCACTCTCTGTTGTCTTAAAAATTAGTTTAAATTATTTTCCACAGTGTTATTATTAGTACATATACTAATCACTGTGGAGTCATTATTAAACACCGTTATATTACCTATAACTGAATTAATATTATAAGCTACCAATGTAGCAATCATCAACATGCATTTCTTCGAACAGTACATAATATTGTCCGGAGTCAGTTGAAAGTTTTTAATAAACTTATTCATGTCAAAAAACATTAATTTGTCACTATGACGAGATGTCAAATTATGAAATAAATTGTTTATCATATGTGTGTGTTTATTTTGAGTTGAAGTTAACGATGAAGAATATGGTAAGGCACACAGCATAATCTTAAAACAATTTATTTCAAGGAGAGAGGTTATGTTATTAATAACCTCCCTTTTGTCTATACCTATACTTTGTCCTATTAAGATGACAATAACCGTATTACTATCTATAGTATGAGCACTACTCCTAATTTTATCACATATTTGTGAGTAAGATGCACCGGGCATGCAATGATTATAAATCATATGATTACTCTCATTGCACAACAGAGAACCAAAATCTACACCAATCTGGTCTGAGAAAACAAGTACCTTAGTCCTACTATGTCCAGCAATACATTGCTTCTCCCTCCGAGCCACTCGCACAGGAACAGCACATGGTGATTGTGAGTTCACCTGAGGCTCAGTTGGTTTTGTTTGCAATTCTGAGTTAATGCAATCTACATTACTTGTAACCAACTGGGCCAGTTCTATAGCAGTATTATAATGTTCTGCTAACTGAGTTTGTAGGGCAGTATAACTGTTGAAAATATCCTGCAGTGTTTGTTCTCTGTGTAGAAGCTCAGAGCGTAGTTGCAGTATGTCATCATCATACAATTTCCTTGTTATTTCTAACTCCTCTATACAATTTTGGAGTTGTTGATCTGATAAAAGTCTACTTTTTATAAGTTGGACATTTTTTGTAAAGTACTTCTTATTACATTTGAGTTTTTTTTGACATCTCCGAACAAGTTTTTTGATTTTTACATATTTTTTAGTCTTTCTATGACTGTGGAGAATGGGTTTTGAGGGAGTCGCACCAGTGAGGTCAAT
Organism: Hemistola chrysoprasaria; assembly: GCA_947063395.1. NCBI lineage: Eukaryota > Metazoa > Arthropoda > Insecta > Lepidoptera > Geometridae > Hemistola > Hemistola chrysoprasaria. The sequence continues at coordinate 15,757,928 of OX346722.1, forward strand.
AATGTCTAGGGGCTGAGAACACTTCACTTTACTAACTACTAACTCATTGTATAGGCACTGAGTGTCGGCTACTTGTTGAGCGGTTAACTTTGATTGCAACTCTAATATTGTCAATTGAGCCGTGTCTAGTTCACGCTCGAGGTCTCCAATACGGCTTAAGGCCTTAACATAGGTCAAGCCACACTCATCAAATGACAATACAATGGTCTGTAGGTGATCACATTTATGTAATACATCTTGGTATCTAATGTCCAGTTCAGCCAGTTCATTCTTGAGGTCGCTGTTTATGCAGATGATCCGCTGAACTTCAACCTCACTGTCATCCCTCTCTCTGAGGAGTTGCTCATTAAGATCCTTATAGGTCTTCAGTTCCTGTAGTGTGGTTCTCAGTTGCTGTTCCATCTCTTTAATAGTAGCTCTGCGAGTCATCATGGTGGAGTTTCTGAAAAATTATGTTGAAATACTTAAGTAAACGGATAAGAAACAGGTGGGTACTAGTCACCTTTGTGCATTGACAAAGACAAGTCACCCCAAAGTATATATCTGTCCACAATTTACTAATTTTGCAGAAAACACAGAGACCAGCGAGAACGAGAGGTAAACAGCTTGAAAACTGGAAATTATTTGAAATATAAGTTTATAGTTAGGGGTTAGACAGTTAGACAGTGATAGAACAGTATAGACAGATGATAGCAAGTATTTCACTAAAATCCGTGCAAACTACACAATATTATATGATTTTTATACTTATTTAATAAAATAACAAAGATTTATATAACAGAATGGACAATAATACTAGAACAATATTTATTGTAAGTGAGTAATGCTATTAAGCACAAAATTGAGTTTAATGTACTTATACTTTGGAGAGTGATCTTGTCCTTTATAATAACAGTGTTTATGCACAGTGTTTATGTAGTAGGCGCCTGTCTGAAACTATGTTTTGTTATCAGTTCTGCTTCCACTTTTTGTCAAGCAAAGTGATAACAAACGGCGTCAGTGTGTGAGTTTTGACGTCGCTCACTCTAGTGAGCAGTGTTGTAATAATTGTTAACGGGATATGGTGACTAGTAGTTAGTTATACACAATCAATACTCCCCGGGATTATGTAGTAGCATCCAGTGTTTTTTGAATATCCACCCGTTAGTCCTTTGACAACACCGCCAGTTTCAGTTTCCCAAATGTGTACTTATATCACTTTTTGCACTGTGTTTTTGTATTTATTAGTTGCTAACAGTATTTTTAAGAAACTTTTCACGATTTTTCTACTCTTTATAGCTAATATTCTAATTAAAATTAATAAAATTTAACCTAACACATATTTTGACACTGTTCTCAGTCGGAGTATCAGAGTATCTTCCGAACTCATTCATATTTCATTCATATCTTGCTGCTGCCTTTACATACAAATATGTATGGTGATAGAGCGGTTGGGAGTTGGTGGGGTGGGTGCACACAAAGGAAAAACACTAGTGAGTAGGTGTAGTGCGTGCGAGTGATGAATGAGGGGGGATCGTGTGTACTGTTGCAGTTGGATGTCGGAGTCGGACCCGCAGCGGACCCTGCGCGTCAAGAACGTCTCGAGATGTGACCTCCTCGTACACACATACATCGTCGCTCGCCACGGTACGTATATGTCTACCCCCTCCCCGACACACACACACACACACCCCCACCCCTGTGCATCTTCATCACACAGATGATTCTTCAAGTGGCCAGCAGCCAGGGCCATCTCCGAAATCACCGCTACCATGGAACAATTCTGAAAAGACTTTAGGCATCTTTTCTCAACGACTTTCATCAAAACTACTTATTGAAAATAGAAATTGTCGATTTGATTAAAACACACATCATTATTTTTATTATTTTAGAGTGACGTTGATTATTTGGAGAACTGACTGTAGTTCGGTGGAGCAAAGAGTGAGTTCACCCGGTGAACCTTCGCTTCTTCAGCTTTAGGTTCCTCTCTCTCTCTTCGTCTCTCTCCCTCTCCCTCGGTTAGGAGACGGTAGAATGTTCACGGTCATACTCTAATAAAGGCCGCAGGAACCTCACAGTTTTCATAAAGCGACGAAAAAAATATTCAAAGGCTCGGGAGCCTTTGTTTAATTAGAATTTCTTTGTTTCCTGAGGGACGGTACTCGGGTCGCTCGTTTTCATCAAATTATATTAAAACTCATTTTACATTCGCCGAATTTTAAAAAACCTCAGCCATCCTTTATTATTATTGTGAGAAAACCAACTAAATTCGAGTAAAATGTTCCTTTTTTGTACCGAAAAGTGATTTCAATATCCTCCACTTATCCGTCGGTTAGTGAAATATTCAGTCGATCGTTATACTCGCGCTCGTTCTCTTTATATAAATCTGGAGATAAGTCCACAGAGCCTCGCCGCCGGCTCCGCCTCGGGTCACACGAGCGATACGCGGCGCCGCTCGCTGTTACATCTCCGTGAACGTAACGTGAACGATTTCAAGACCTATATAGGCACTCAATATTATTATTGCAAAACACTTTCTGAAAATTGCGTTTTATTTTGTAATTTTACTGTTTGCATCTGTTCTATTTGTACGAATATTTTTTTGGATATTCTGGTTGAAAACAACTTTCCAGTTATTTTCCACCAGAATATCCAGAATGCTATTTTTAGAAACCAATTTCAGTATAAACGCCGCGCCAGTCAGTCCTGAATACAATTTAAGTGGAGTCGGACATTCGATGCTTCCGTTAGAAGCGAGTCCTCCGCGAGTGACAGGCGCGAGGCCAGCTCGTCACCGCGGGCTGTCTTCTCTAGCGAATAGTTCGCTCAAACAAGTCAGTTGACGCTCGACGGCGCCCCCGTGGCGGCCTGCCGGCGCCGCGTGACTCCCTCGACCCCTTAATAGTAGATTAGTAGCCAAGGGCTGTAAGGCATCAATTGCAGCCCGAGATATTTAGGCGCACGAGCGCAGCGAGGGCGCCTATACTTCGAGGGTGCAATTGATGCTTACACCCGAGCTAACTACTCTGCTTTACATCTCGATTGTGAGGTAAGTAGAAAAACACCGGCATTACAAGAATAAAACATTTTTCTATTCCCGCCTTTTTTCATCTCTTTTTTAAATTATTTTTTTCAAGAACGAAATTGAGCTTCGTAGTTCGATATTTAAAATTGATGACTATTATACTCATACGAAGACAAGGAATAGCGAAGCGACCTCTTTTGTCATTGGCCTGAATGCATGATGTCTAATGCCAGTATGATGGTTAGATGTACGCAAACTTTTTGAAAGAGTGAAGTTTTTTTTTAATTACTTAACGCCCTAGGGCTTTTCTAGCTACATTATTACCCTAGAGCGCTAATTGGTCACTTACAAGCCCCATTTGGGGGTAATAGGGAACTACTTACCGAATATGAGAGATGTAATAGTAGATTAGTAGCCAAGGGCTGTTAGGCATCAATTGCAGCCCGAGATATTTAGGCGCACGAGCGCAGCGAGGGCGCCTATACTTCGAGGGTGCAATTGATGCTTACACCCGAGCTAACTACTCTGCTTTACATCTCGATTGTGAGGTAAGTAGAAAAACACCGGCATTACAAGAATAAAACATTTTTCTATTCCCGCCTTTTTTCATCTCTTTTTTAAATTATTTTTTTCAAGAACGAAATTGAGCTTCGTAGTTCGATATTTAAAATTGATGACTATTATACTCATACGAAGACAAGGAATAGCGAAGCGACCTCTTTTGTCATTGGCCTGAATGCATGATGTCTAATGCCAGTATGATGGTTAGATGTACGCAAACTTTTTGAAAGAGTGAAGTTTTTTTTTAATTACTTAACGCCCTAGGGCTTTTCTAGCTACATTATTACCCTAGAGCGCTAATTGGTCACTTACAAGCCCCATTTGGGGGTAATAGGGAACTACTTACCGAATATGAGAGATGTAATAGTAGATTTGTAGCCAAGGGCTGTAAGGCATCAATTGCAGCCCGAGATATTTAGGCGCACGAGCGCAGCGAGGGCGCCTATACTTCGAGGGTGCAATTGATGCTTACACCCGAGCTAACTACTCTGCTTTACATCTCGATTGTGAGGTAAGTAGAAAAAAATCCCAAAAACAAACAATATTTAAAGTAAAAGTTTTCTATTCCCGCCTTTTTTCATCTCTTTTTTAAATTATTTTTTTCAAGAACGAAATTTAGCTTCGTAGTTCGATATTTAAAATTGATGACTATTATACTCATACGAAGACAAAGAATAGCGAAGCGACCTCTTTTGTCATTGGCCTGAATGCATGATGTCTATTGCCAGTATGATGGTTAGATGTACGCAAACTTTTTGAAAGAGTGAAGTTTTTTTTTAATTACTTACCGCCCTAGGGCTTTTCTAGCTACATTATTACCCTAGAGCGCTAATTGGTCACTTACAAGCCCCATTTGGGGGTAATAAGGACCTACTTACCGAATATGAGAGATGTAAAATACATTTTTCTTCGTAACTGCCCTCAATGTAATGTGCACGATATTTTACGTGCCGCTTGATTTTATCTCCGACTCTTTTGTTTGGGTTCTGACAGACGCCACGCGATTTACGATCTTTGTGTCGGTTTTCGTAATTGCGTTCAAGCAACTTTTTACAATTCTTTCTCATATTTGTTACAAAAACGGAATAAATTAATAAAACAATAAGCCCGTGACTACTCGTATAATATTATATTTAAAAATTTGGAGCGGAGAGCAGCTCATCCAGAGACTTCAAGTTTAATCCTACTGGGGCTGCACATCGGGATGAACTTCCTTCCACGGCGCGCACCCTCATCGCTCACCGCTTCCGCTCACCGCTCCCGCTCACCGCTCCCGCTCACCGCTCCCGCTCACCGCTCCCGCTCACCGCTCCCGCTCACGGCTCCCGCTCACCGCTCACCGCTTCCTCATACCGCTCACGGCTCCCGCTCACCGCTCACCGCTCCCTCATACCGCTCACCGCTCCCGCTCACCGCTCCCGCTCACCGCTCCCGCTCACGGCTCCCGCTCACCGCTCACCGCTCCCTCATACCGCTCACCGCTCCCGCTCACCGCTCCCGCTCACCGCTCCCGCTCCCGCTCACCGCTCACCGCTCCCTCATACCGCTCACCGCTCCCGCTCACCGCTCCCGCTCTCCGCTCCCGCTCACCGCTCCCGCTCACCGCTCCCGCTCACCGCTCCCGCTCACCGCTCCCGCTCACCGCTCCCGCTCACCGTTCCCGCTCACGGCTCCCGCTCACCGCTCACCGCTCCCTCATACCGCTCACCGCTCCCTCATACCGCTCACCGCTCCCGCTCACCGCTCCCGCTCACCGCTCCCGCTCACGGCTCCCGCTCACCGCTCACCGCTCCCTCATACCGCTCACCGCTCCCGCTCACCGTTCACAGCTCCCGCTCCCGCTCACCGATCGCTACAGGCGCGCGGGTCCATGGTCTCCCCCGTGTAATTAGTGTCACTCTGTTGCTACATTCACTGTAGGTACGAGTCAAGTATAAAGTGGGATCCTTTCCTTACACTCCTCGCTTCACTATTGCGAGCTCACTCTGTAGGGTCGTTTGTAAAGTTCCTTATATAATTTTCAAATTATATAAATAATAAAATTCTCATTCATCTCTCTCAACAATATCGCAAACGCTCTGACAATACACCCCGGGGCTATCTACCTATACATATAATGACAGATGCAAGTTTGTGTAGATTTAATATGAGATCGACACCACTGCGTCTGCATTCTAGTGTGGTTATCTTCAAATGGGACGGGATGGGAATGGGATAGGAATGGATAACTTATTAAAGATTTGATCACACGTATCGAGTAAATTAGGCGAGACAGTACGGCTAGGCAACGATGCTCGGTCTTGTGAAACGAGCAAACTAGTCACACCGAGCACAATTTACTCGGTACGTGTGATCAAGGCTGAGTGGATACATATTTATATACATAGTAGTACATGACGTTTATATAAGAATCGTTTTCAGAGCGCCCCCAAGACGTTCTACCGTTTCGATTATATCTGAGGTTCTACGACGTCCCGGCGCGGAGCTGCGCGTGCCTCACCGCCCACCAAGGTATGTGTTACATTCAACCGACGAGATACGATGCATAATCTATAAGTGTCACGCTATCGTCATCGACCAAAAGACGAATAGTCCCGATGACTGTCGCATCACATCACTTCACACCATCACCACATACATCCCGGACACTTGTAATATTGTACCTATACATACATATTGTACTATTACGGTAATATTTATATTACCTTATTTCCTTGATTAGTTTTAAGTTTTTACCAGATCCCATGTGGCATGCTCTGGATTCTCTGGATGGAAAAAAAAAGAAAACGTTTCACAGCGGCCTCTTATTCCACAATACAGGTCGACTTCTGCAACATCAGGGGCTTACATTCCAACCTTAACGTTGGTCACTTCCACCTCGAATCGGTGAAACCGGCCCTGCTCTTTCTGACTGAGACTCAGATATCTTGCCCCGCCGATACATCTTACTTGAATTACCCTGCGGGTGAAACCGTGGGGCACAGCCTGCGACTTCGACCGGGTCGATCCACCTAGCATATCTGCCAGCGTCAGCCTATTACGTCGGTCTCATCCTTCAATCTTCTCCTTTAATCTCGGCTAACAACCAAGTTCGGGCAAGGGGGCAGCCTGAAAACCGGCAACTATGGAGACCTCGGGTCTTCATAGTTATAAGCCGAGTCTGCTCCTTTTGCTAATCATTAACTAGATTTAAGTGATCATTAAATTAATTTTAAATTAGTTAAATAGGTACTAAGGTTTATTAAATGTTACGCTACGTATGGTAGCCGGTTCAATGATTGAGCAATAAACTATTTCTATTCTATTCTATTCCTTCAATATATGTTCTACGGCGTCACCTCGTCGTCGCGGCGGTCGCGTGCGCAGAGTGGCTCGCGACAGAGGAGACGTCCACGGAGAGCGACGCGGGGGAGGGGGGCGGCGCGGGGGAGGAGCCCGGCACCGGGGTGGAGCTGTACCTGGGAGCCGACGCCGGCCGCCAGGAGTTCGCTCGCTACCAGGTGCGTGCGCGTGCGGTCGCGGCCGGCTGCAGCGTGCGGCCGCGACACCGTGCGCCTGTCTGCAGGTGCAGCCAGGGAGCGGTGCACTGCCCGCGGGCGCCTGGGCCGCGTGGAGCGTCACGCCGCGCGCCGAGCCCGCGCCCGACGCCGCGCCCGACGCCGCGCTGCTGCTGCGACCCGTGCCTCTGCAACGCTGCGGGTATGTCGCTTCACTTCTTCACGTCGTGTAGTTTCTTTTTTTTACTTCTTGTGTTCCTTTAAATATGGTCGGTCTCCAGTGCGGGATGGTGCCGGCCGGAGCCGCGAGCGCGCACGGTGGTGCTGCGGCGCGCGGCCGGCGGCGGCGGCGGCGGCGGGCGCCTGCAGGTGTCGCGGCGGGAGACGTGCGTCACGCTGTGCGCGCTGGACCTGCCCGAGAACGACGAGCTCAGGTCGCCGCCCCCCCGGCGCCCCGCGCGCCCCCCGCCGGCGCGGTGTTCACGTGTGACGCGCGGTGCAGGGTGCGGTCGCGGTTGCTGGTGCGCAACGTGAGCGGCGCCGCGCTGCGGGTGGAGGCGCGCACGCACGAGCCGTGGGCGCTGGTGCGGCGCGGCGCGGCGTGCGGGCGCTCGGGCGGCGCCGCGCGGCGCCCCGCGGCCGAGCTTCGTCTGCCGCCGCGCAGCTCGCGGGAGGTCACGACCTTTTCTTAGCATGACGATGCGTCCGAGCGACCGATTCGATAGACTGAATTGTTAAACTATTAAAACCGTGCGTCGAGTCGCCGCCCGCGCGGTCTCTCCGATGTGCATGAGTCGGAGAGATTCCGCGACGTGCGAGAATAACGAGAAGTCGTCTACGGGTGAAATCGGGCGCCCTAGGTACTACTTTTCTGGATAGAACGAAGGTTCGAGCGGATATAAATTGAGATTCTCGGTAGATTGGACGAGTGTGCGTGCGATTACTTCCGAATGGCGCGGAGCACGCGGAGTGTCCGGCGCGTGCGCTCGTGTGTGTGCCGAATGTTCGTGTGGGCTCGCGTACACGAGTACGTATACAATCATTTGTATGTTTTTTTGTTCTATCGTTTTCGCTCGCGTAAACGACTCCGAATATAATAATTGTCCGCGACGCGTTCTCTCGAGGTGTCCGCGAGCGATACGCTCGTCTCGGTTATGTTATCACTCGTACCCGTACGTACTATGGGTATATTTCCAAACGGAAATTGCGTCGCTCGGTCGCAGAATTCGAACGTCATTTTAATAATATTGTAATAGTTCCTTATTATTATAATTATGATTTTAAAAATATATTGATGGCAGTAAACTAGAAGAAGACATCTACGGTAGGGTGCGTGCTCCTACAGTTTTTGAAATAGACTTAAGGTTCAGTTTGGTTAGGTTATGGTCAGTTCCCGCCCCCCCCCCGATGGGTTCCCGCCTTCTCGCGGCGGTGGGGGTCAGTAACCGTGGTACGGGTCCCACGGTGAAGCCAAGAGAAGCCCGAGGTGGTCGGCCGCTTCACTTTCCTCCAGGCAGATGTGAGCGGCCGAGTATGTTGCGGTGCGTCCCATAGGACGCAACGCAACTGAGGCGGGCCGCGATGCGTCAGGTAGCGCATCGCGGCCGAATGGTTGGGCCGCGGCGGGAGAGAAGTGCCGGTATTGCGGTACGCCACGCTTCCTGCCTTCCGCGGCCCAAACGGGGTCACCACCGGTAGATGGCGAAGGCGGTGGGGTCGCAGGGGAAGAGGAGTGTCGGTATTACGATTTGCCGCTCTCCCTATCCTCTGCGACCGAATTGGGGCGGAAAGCCGACGGCTTGCCGCGGTGTGGGTTGCGCCTCCTCGTGTGCCTATGAAGTCAGCATAGGGCACAGTGGATGGCGCAGGCGGGGCTCACTTGAGCTTTGCCGTGGGCGGTGGACGGGAATGGGTCTTCCGTGTCCTCTCGCACGTTCGAGAGGGCACGGAACGCCCTTCCAAGCTCTTAGAGATGTGGAGGATGATTCTCCGCTCGTCTTCATGCAGAACTCCTTCTGTGCGGTGGCGACCGGAGAATCTGATTCCTGGGGCCCGGGCAACGGATGCGGGAGTTTTCGTTGCCCACCTGAAGGGCCTACGAGGAGGCGCGCGCGTGTTTCCACGCGCCCCTTGGGAGGGTTGGGGTGAAGGATTACATTCAACCCACCGTGGCGGGGTCCTCCATAGAGGACCAAACGCTGTTGGGGCCGCGGAGGAGTGCTTCGGCGTGCCCGCAGCCCCGATACATGGCGTCGCGAAGGAACACCCCGGGGTTTTTAGTGGGTATACCCGCCGACAAAGCAACGTACCGACGTACGGTGCTATGCCGGCGGGGAGTCCCACATAACCACCCTGCACTCCCCCGGGTGCGGGTGGTATGCGTCACGCATTTTTCCCCGGGCAACAAAAAAAAAGGTTACGGTCAGTTCCAACGTTACGATTAAGTGCGGGATTAGTCTTTATTGTAGATCCCGTTTGACCTTCTCCATCAATTCGAGATTATCGAGTTGAGTAACAAGACAGGTAGTAAAGACAGTTCAAATAGCAGACCCGCGAGAGGATGTTCTTTTGTAGATTTCGCATAAACCGTACATCTATAAAATTGCGATTTTACATTTGGCCATTTCGAGGGTTATGAACCGATCAACGAAAGCTTCTACGATGTATTAACTACTTTGCTGCTATCGATATTTGGAGTTTGTATAATATAAGGCAATGTAACAACATTGAGTCAGATGTGCGTGGAGGTGCGCGTGGTGACGACGGAGGTGTGGCCGGCGCGGGGGCAGGGCGCGGGCGGGGGTGCGGGCGGGGGCGCGGGCGGGGCGGGGGCGGCGCCGGAGTACGCCGCGTGGCGCCGCTCCACCACGTGTCTGCGGTTCTATGAAGGCGACGATGTCCTCACGGTACGAGCGGGTGCAGTAGATGCATACTCTCTCTACACTCGTTACTCACTACTTCATCCTACGAATATTATACGAACGATACGAGTATGCTGTTAATAATATTATGTATCAACATAATGTACGGTCAATAATAGCCATGTTCCCGTTGGGACCCGTTTATGTTGGGTTTATGTTCTAAAACGCCAAAATATTTTTTATATTATCACATTCATCCTCATTCGGTAGCACTCCAGTAAGATAAATGCCAGCTCCGGACCCAACATTCACTACTATACAATAAAAACGTCCCCACACGTTATTAGCACTCAGTATCGTATTATAGAAAAATGTTTAGGGTACCGTATAAAAACATGAAAACCCTTAAAATTGTTGGCAATATCCAATTAAAATAGGGAGGTGAGGAATATGTATGAATATTATTATCTAACAAGTAATATAAATTCCACACCGACCAACAAAATCGTGGGTAACAGCCGGCGATGACGGCAGTGGGTACGGGTACATGTGTGTGCAGAGCGTGGCGCTGCGGCTGCAGCTGGAGTTCCCGCGCCTGCAGCTGGAGCCGCGCTGCATCGAGTTCCAGTTCGTGGCCGACGGAGACTGCAGGAAGGCGTTCTACACGCTCACACACACCAGCAGTGAGCCGCACACACACACTCGCGCGGCGAGCGGTGTCGTTCGTCACGCGAGCCCTCGCATCACTCACCAGCATAATATTGCTGAGCCTTGAATCTCTCATACGAAAATATTTATAAAAAATACCTTAGAATTTCTGTTACTCTTCCTATCCTATCTCATATTGTTATGAAAATTACATAGAATTTGTATAATAACAATAATAAAATATTCGTAGAGGGATCTTGGGACCATCTCCCAAACTATCGCTAAATTCTTAAAGAACACCTATCCGATTTAGCTAAATCAACATTACATTTATTATAAAAAAATAATTTCCTTCTCCAGAAAACGTGCGAACTGATTTTGAAAAAAACACACCATATTATGTTTTAAACTCAAACTTAAAGTCAAAAATATTTATCAATTATGTCATGGGAGGTAGACGTGAGCGGGGGCCGGGAGAGGTGCGGGGGGGCGGCACCTGTCGCCCGCACCCTCCGGTCCTACGCGCCTTTATCTGCAGGTAGCGGTCTACCTGCGCTAGTTGACTGCGGCAGCGCTAGTAGGCTCGCCACCTATTACATGGGACCAATAACATACTGGCGAAATGTGGGTGTATCTACTATGGGACTGAGTCCTGGGTACACCTCTGCCTACCCCTTCGGGAAAAAGGCGTGAATCTATGTTATGTTATGTTTATAATACCGAGTATACCAACTGTTCGCAGCGAGGATATAAATTTACTTTGTATACACACATAGAGAGTTGAAAGGCCTCGGAAGTAAACCTGTTCTTCCGAGGCCTTCCAACTTCCTTCCGCCGCTTGGGGTTGCCGTGACCTCTTCAATATAATCTTGGTTTCTTCCATGGATTCTGTGGATGTTCCTTGTGTGTTAGAGGCACAGGTGAGGTGGGGCCAGTGGTGCCCGGATCATCTTATTCCCTCCGCTTTAGTTTCTCAAAGATCTTGGGATGAGCCTTTTTGCCTGAAGGTTCAGCAACATTTATTAAGGTCTAGCTCTAATGTCTCCGACCGAGCTCGGCTTTTGGCTGTTTTCGAGAGAGAGTCTGGGATCTGGTTGAATGCTGTACCATCTTCAGCAATTGGCACCTTGCTAGACAATAACAGTCCCTCTCTCTCTCATAGTCGGCATGCGTCTGGGTGTAAAGACAGTCCAACCACATCCGTGTAGGTGTGGACGGGCGGAAGTCGATGAGTTGGGGCACCACGGGTTGGCATCTAGGAAAAGCGCGGGTCGCATTTCTCGCTATGCCTTGCTGAATGATGAGTGCTCCGGCGGGCTGTTGCCTCAGCGAACGTTCCGGATACGTTGGAGCCAAACGGAATCGTTCGCTCTGATGGTAAGAGACTCGACGGCGTACCTCATGTGGCATGGAAGAGTAGTGGCGTGGAATGTAACCTACGTGGACACACTCGCTCCGTGTCATGTTCATGCCACTGCAGAGAGTGCGGGCGCTGCTCGGAGGCAGAATTAAAAAAAATTAAAATCACAAAAGAGATAACTGGGCTCTCAGAGGGTAAATTCAAAACCTATATAAAATCTACTTTACTAAAGAAGGCTTATTATAAAGTCAACCAGTACATAGAGGACAAAGATGCCTGGAAACTTCTGCATAGCCGCCTCGCGGCACCTTCAAAGAAAACGAATGTAACCAAACCAAATACGTATTGTGAAACAATCTGTTGAAAAAATTAAGCCCTACAAGTTTCTTGTGCATTCTTCTAGTAGAGGTATATTTCCGAACGCACGGTAGACTCAGTACTCAGTTTATCTTCATTGACGTACAAAAGTGTCAGATTATGACCTATTTGAATAAATCTGTTTGAGTTTGAGTTTGAGTTTATGTAAGTTTTTCAAATATATAATGAAATCGGACATAATATGGATAATTTCAGGGAGTTCAAAATTTACGGTAGTTTCGGAGATGGTTCTGAAGACCCCTATAAAAATCACCATGACGTAATGTGACGTTCAGAGACAGCAACGGTGGAGGTGGAGGCGACGTGGGAGGGAAGCGCCGAGTTCTCACTGCACCCGCGACACCTGCGCCTGCCGCCGCACGAGCCGCAGCGACTGTACCTCCTGTACACTGCCAGGTCACTGCACTTGTCATCTCACGGCGGGGCGCTCGCTGCAGTGGTCCCGCAGCGTACAGTAACAGCAGTGTGGTGCAGGTGGAGCGGCGCGCGGGCGGAGGGCGCGGTGCAGGTGCGCGCGGCGAGCGGCGCGGGCGCGTGGTGCCGCGCGGCGGCGGGCGCGCGCGCGGCGCCGGCGCGGGGCTCGGCGTGGCGCGCGGCTCCGCACGACCACACGGACGACGCGCGGCTGCAGCCCTCTAGTCTCTAGTGGAGCCACTGCCGGCGCGTGGTGCCGCGCGGCGCCGGCGCGGGGCTCGGCGTGGCGCGCTGCTCCGCACGACCACACGGACGACGCGCGGCTGCAGCCCTCTAGTCTCTAGTGGAGCCACTGCCGGCGCGTGGTGCCGCGCGGCGCCGGCGCGGGGCTCGGCGTGGCGCGCTGCTCCGCACGACCACACGGACGACGCGCGGCTGCAGCCCTCTAGTCTCTAGTGGAGCCACTGCCGGCGCGTGGTGCCGCGCGGCGCCGGCGCGGGGCTCGGCGTGGCGCGCTGCTCCGCACGACCACACGGACGACGCGCGGCTGCAGCCCTCTAGTCTCTAGTGGAGCCACCGGCGCCCATACGTTCGCTGGTTACCTGAGTTGAAACTTCAATAAATTGGGATGTTTAAAACCTGAACGTACAATATTTTCATTAATTCTACCCGTCACTGCACACGCTTGTGGTTGTTTATGTACGTAAAAATAGTATACATAGTTCTCGAAATAGTGGTACAATGTACAACGAATTGCCCCACGGTAAATTGACCCTGTGCAGTGTCAAGTTATAGTGTCATGCCTACACGTAATGATGCGGCAATAAATGTTCGCCTTATTGTAGTAACATCACCGAACCGTGGGAGCCGGTAGAGTGCGGTGTGCGGTGTGAAGTGCGTAGTGTGTCAAATTGAAATTGATATCAAATACTCAGGTCTGCAGTCCCTTGTAGCTGGATAAATATCATACTTCTTAGTTAACGCAATCAAAAGTTATGGCCATTTTACTGCATATTTACCGCACCTTGCGTAAGTATTTCCGGTTGGTAATATGCGTAAAAAGTTTATGTTATGAAGTTCAAGGTATCGTAGCCCAAGTTGTACGAGCGTATTCGAACAACGCGGTGTTCCGCCTCCGCCGGCCGCCCGGAGCAACTTGTGATGTCATATCATATTTATAAACTTCATTATATTATTTTACTATCGCGACGTGAACATGTCAAGTACCTACACATACCTACATAGAGATCGGTGATCTCCCCGCCCGAAAGGAAGGTAGCGTAAGTGATAGAGGAATTTAAGGATTGTTCCACTATGCCCCACCAAGCCGCCCCACTGGTGGGGCATAGTGGAATGCTACAAATTATGTCGCGGAATATGTCCCACTAAATCGACTCAGTGGGGCGAATTCCGCGACATGAAAAACCTGGTGGCTTTTGCCCCACCAGGGTTATCACATTACTGTTTGTATAGAATTTTCATACGACTCCATGTTTCTCCACATGTAAGCGAAACGCCATCTAGCGGCAACATGTGAACTTTAGTTTCTTGAATCTCTCCGAAGCATTGAACTGTGTGAATCTCTGAGAGAATTATTTAAAAAATAAACACTGACACTTCCATCCTTATTTATCTGTTGGGGCACAGCGGACATCCAAATGAGTGTTATCAAACTATCTGTTTGTTTTTTTTTTATTTATTAGAATCAACAAACAATATAACAATGTGTGTTAATAAGGCAATTTAAACAATAAAGATATATAATTTTTACACCAACATCGTTGATCACATATTATTGGATGTCTTATTTTCATAATATTCTTGTGATGATGGGCTCATAGTCAAATACATTTTAGCTCTTTAACCAAAAACGAACAAGGAAACATGTATGAACGTGCTTTCCCTGTTCATTTCTAGCAAACATAAATATAATAACAAAGTAAATCAACGGTTAGAACTAGTTATGTTTAAACTTATTATTATTAGAAATGAGTATACTATATTATTGTAGATGCCAACGATTCAAGAATATATAACACATTATGTCGGTATTAAATGCTAAAAGCAGGTGACATTTTCTATTAATACAGAAATTATGGATTACAGAAACGCGTACATTTTGACAGTGAACTAAATACCTAGTGAAAATTAATTAATAGCTAAGTTTGTGAGAACATAATAAGTATGAAGTTAGTTAAACTACATAGTATATGCACCCTGGTACTATATACCAAACGAGTAAATGTCAAGTGTTATTTCCTAGCAGACACCCACGCACCAACCTTTTAAATTTGCCATAACGCTCATGATAAATATCAATAGAATTGAAATTATTGTTAAATGAACTTGTCATACGAAACAGTGGTGATCTCCTACCGGATTTGGTTCGACACATAATTGTGGCAAAAGTTTTAGGCATAATTCGAGAATTCATTCTCATTGGTACTAAATAACATATCCTGTTGACCAACTCCGAGCAGTCATATCTATTATGACAAAGATCATACAAAAACATAGCGTCTAACTGCTTTCTCCTTGAATTCAAATCCAAGAGTTTATATTTTATATTTAAATTCTCATATGTCATATAATTGCGGTTACATTTATAGTATAAACAGCGTAAGAACTTTTTCTGAATCTTTTCTATGTCATTAATATAACAGTTATAATGGGGGTTCCATATTGATGTAGCATATTCAAGTTACGATCTAACTAGTGATTTATACAATGGTAAATAAGTAAATTCGCTCTTAAAGTTACAGGCCGATCTTATGACAAAGTTGTACATTCTGAAGCTACGTGAAATTATATTTTGTACATGTATATCTAATATTAATTTGTTATCAAGTGTTATACCCAGATCTTTGACTAAATGTGTTTTTTTGAGGAATGAATTGCACAAAGAGTAGGTAAAATTGCTTATGTTTCTTTTTCGGATAAAAGTAATGGTATTACACTTATTTAGGCTAAGACATAGTTTATTTTTAAGACAGTAAGTAGTCTGAGAGGCGGTCAAGATCAGATTGAAAATTAACATGGTCTATAGGATTATTGATTATGTGGTAAGCCTTTAAGTCATCTGCATACAATAGGAAGTTACAAAATTTAAAGCAATCTTTTATATCATTTATGTATAATATGAAAAGCAAGGGTCCTAAGATTGGTCCCTGGGGGACCCCAGAGCTTATATAATATGCACCTTGCATAATAACTACTTACTTAGGTATTTATATGACACATTCGTATCTGAAGGGTATCTTGTAAGTTACAAGTTACACAATAATCCATAGGTACGTAGTGTTCAAGTTCAAGGAGAGTTAACGCACCAGATTATAGTTCCAGTAGAATTAGGGACGTGAATGAAAATTCACGGTATGTTTACCGGTGGCCATCGAGATAGATCCCTAGATTGAGAACAATGTACGTAGCGTACAGTCACTAGTACAAAATATAGTTGAACTAAACTGAATTTAATTTTGTTATGAGAATCTACTATAGTTGCATGCCTTGTTTTTTTCCTTCTCTTACAACTCAGTGTCGTGTCATGTGGAGGAGAAGCTGCTTCCCGCTAGTCACCACCTCCTACTTTGACAGCTATAACTCTGTCAAAAACAGATAGATGGCACCATTCATTTAGATGTCCGCTGTGACCCAACAGATAAGGATGGAAGTGTCAGTATATTTATTTTTTAAATAATTCTCTCAGAGATTCACACAGTTCAATGCTTCGGAGAGATTCAAGAAACTAAAGTTCACATGTTGCCGCTAGATGGTGTTTCACTTACATGTGGAGAAACATGGAGTCGTATGAAAATTCTATACAAACAGTAATGTAATAACCCTGGTGGGGCAAAAGCCACCAGGTTTTTAATTTCGCGGAATCCGCCCCACCGAGTCGATTTAGTGGGGCATATTCCGCGACATAATTTGTAGCATTCCACTATGCCCCACCAGTGGGGCGGCTTGGTGGGGCATTGTGGAACAATCCGAATTTAAGATATAATATAACAAAGATCATGGGTAAAAGCTCATCCAGTATAAGAGTAATCATCTTACGACTGATGCTATCACTGCCGACGGCATTTGAAGTAATGGATGCTATGCTTTTCCACTTGATTTTCCACCACTAGCGGAAAATTTAGTGAAAACGAAACAGAAGAGGCCGGAAATAGGAGCTGCAGAAAGGGGAGAAATAGCAGCGGCCTTAACTGGTCCATCAAAGTTAGAACATAACATACATGAAAGAAAGAAAGAAAGAAAATATATTTATTGAAACACACAACATTGATCCTAAGTAGGTAGTAGCTACATACATACATTCACGCCTTTTTTCCGAAAGGGTAGGCAGAGGTGTACCCAGGACTCGGTCCCACAGTAGATACACCCACATTTCGCCAGTATGTTACTGGTCCCATGTTATAGGGGGCGAGCCTATTGCCATCTACCGGGCACAGTTCCAGACTCCAGGCATTTATTGAGATAATTCCTAATGGAAAAATCCAATATTTAACATTACCTGACCTGGGGATCGAACCCGGGACATCTTGATTGGCAGTCGAGCATGCGCCCTCTACGCCACCGAGGCAGTCAAAGTTAGAAAAGGAGAAAAAGTTATTTGAGTAGGTTTATATTGAGATTTTTAGGTAAGTATTGTTCACATGCTTTCTTTACTCCCAACAACCTAAGGAATGTTCTACACCTTAACAAGGTCCTCATTTTGGACGGAATCATAGTTATACCGATATATAGATTTTTTGTTTATTATATTTTTGGTTTTTTTTTAAATGGTGGGTCGTAATTGTAAGGTGCGTGTTAAACAAAATATGTATTATAATTAATGTTTGTTGTATGTTAAACAAAATATGCAGACAGCCATCGCGAAGTCTCCAGCTCACAGAGCCGCCGGTATAGGTGAGGTTCACCTGCGGGGGACGGAGAGATGATAGAGCTCGAGCTCCGAGGTGCGCGTTGTTTTCGTCGCTGTCCAATGTTCTCGACGACTTATTTTCCTACAAAATATTCAGTCAATAGAGAGGCGCTACATTTTACGAACCGAGGCAGGGCAGTGTGCCACTAATCAATTGAATTATTTATGTTAATGTCCAGATTGTCGGCGCTCCTCATTACCATACTTGTATCCTCTCCTCCGCATCTCCTCTCCCCTCGCCGCAATCTCTCTCCCCCTGGCTCCTGCTATATAATAATAATAATAATGGAGACCGTGTTTTACGGTTTACGACTGATGAATACCATTACTCAGCGTTAGACGCGAATTGAACATAAAATGCAAATGAAGCAGTACAAAATGACCGACCGCATGAAAAACTGTTGAATCTTTTCTAACAGAGATTTGAAAATATTTGTTTTGAATATTACCCAACACAGACTAACACAGACTGCAGTCGCAGCGACGACTCTCAGCGAGCTGCCGCGGACCGCCGCCGCCGCCGCCGTCGCCACCGCCGCCGCTGCCGCCGCCGCCGCCGCCGCCGCCGCCGCCGCCGCCGCCGCCGCCGCCGCCAAAACGTGCTTATATTCATATCGCATAATATATCATATGTTAAAAGTATTTTTGGCAAATGTAAGGATTTGTTGATTTAGTCTGTGGCTTTTTCGCTGTCAACAAGAATATTGACAGTGACAAGGTTACTGGTTTGATATTAGAAGTACTGAGATTTGATATACTCTATTGGCAAAGTTGTGGTGTTAAAAACACTTTCACAAGCCACAAATTAAGAATTGAATTGAATTGATATACTCTATGGAATGGGGAGATAAGCGGAAATATGGCGGCAAAGTAGTGATAATGGAATATGGAGTGAATTAAGAGAAAATTATAGTAAAAGGAGGTGTACGAGGCTTATTATAAGATTTAATAATTTCCACTCGTTACACATAATATTTAGGTTATACATAAAGGTTTACATACAATGACGTTGAATCGCTTCCTTACTCTGAGTTTACATATCATGCTCTTAATGCGCACTCACACAAGAACAGCGTCTCAGATATTATAACGTTGCATCTGTGTGTGTATCGCATCCGATGTCGTTTGCATGTGAGAATGTGAGCACGCGGCAGGAGAGCTACTTTTTTAATATAACTTTGCAAACCCTCTTATTAATGTTCGGATACAGGAATTACATAAGAGTCGTGTTCTTTCATGAGTGAGTCCCGCTCTCTCAGTCCTCACAGCGCGCGGCGCCGACCGCACCACCGCCTACTTTGTCTATCTCTTGCGGGTCACGGGTCACGGGTACTAAACAACTTTAACAAAACCGTTAGATTAACCTAACGGTTGTATTCCAGTGCATTTTTTAATGCCATAAGTGGCAAATAGGCAGACAGACCGCCTGATGGTGAGCAGTTACCGCCGCCTATGGATACTTGCAACACCAGTGATATTGCCAGTATGTTGATGATCCTTCAAATCTATTCACATTCCTTTTCAAGAGCCCTATTTTGTAGCTCAACAGGAAGACCGCAGCAGGAGATCATTCAAAACTCAAACTCAAACAGATTTATTCAAATAGGTCATAATCTGACACTTTTACACGTCAATAAAGATAAACAGTACTGAGTCTACCGTGCGTTCGGAAAGATACCTCTACAAGACGAACGCACAAGAAACTTGTAGGGCTTAATTTTTTCAACAGATAGTTTCACAATATTTGCTTTGGTTACATTCGTTTTCTTTAAAGGTGCCGCGAGGCGGCTATGCAGAAGTTTCCAGGCATCTTTGTCCTCTATGTACTGGTTGACTTTATAATAAGCCTTCTTTAGTAAAGAAGTAGGTTTTATATAGGTTTTGAATTTACCCTCTGAGAGCCCAGTTATCTCTTTTGGGATTTTATTATAGAAACGTACACTATTTAATAAGAATGTCTTTTTATTTGTTTTAGATAATCTAGTCCACAGTATGCACGTGTGCAGCAGAATAGCACGGGGAAATCGCGCTGTGTGCGACGTCCACGTATCGATTATGTGCGGATGAGCTCTGAGGCGGCTCCTTCGTCGTTTCGTCCTACTGGGATGAATCGACGAAACTTCAAATGAATGTATGAACCGTGACGACGGTTTCGTCATTTCAGTAGGACAGTCATCATTTCTGTGGCATAATTATACTTTTATTTTTTTTTATGAATCAACTATTAGTGCTAGTAATGTACCTTATAAAGTAATTCATTTGTTAACCGTGAACCTCGGACGCCGTGAACCTATAATACTATATAGCAGTTTTTATCAAAATATTAAAATTAAAATTCGCCACCGAAATGACGAAAATCAGCGTAAAATAGTTCACCCATATATTACGTACGAATATCTCCTTTCTTTTGATAACGGAATTTATTCTTTCACTAACAAATATTTTACATGTGAAATATCGTGCGTATAAGAGTATAATGTGTGTGTGTGCGTGTGTTTACTTCACTTCACTTGGGTAGATAACATGAGTCTATTATTGTCTGTATGTCTGTAATCTACTATTACTATAATATGCGGGGCACAGTTACTTAATTATGCCATAATGTTTGAACGGAGTTGACTTCCTTCTCTACCTATAGTACAGTTGCTGTTATACTATGTTACGATTGTACTACTCGCATTACTTCCTACTCTACCTATAGTACAGTTGCTGTTATACTATGTTACGATTGTACTACTCGCATTACTTCCTACTCTACCTATAGTACAGTTGCTGTTATACTATGTTACGATTGTACTACTCGCATTACTTCCTACTCTACCTATAGTACAGTTGCTGTTATACTATGTTACGATTGTACTACTCGCATTACTTCCTACTCTACTTATAGTACAGTTGTTGTTATACTATGTTACGATTGTACTACTCGCATTAATTCCTACTCTACTTATAGTACAGTTGCTGTTATACTATGTTACGATTGTACTACTCGCATTACTTCCTACTCTACCTATAGTACAGTTGCTGTTATACTATGTTACGATTGTACTACTCGCATTACTTCCTACTCTACCTATAGTACAGTTGCTGTTATACTATGTTACGATTGTACTATTCGCATTACTTCCTACTCTACCTATAGTACAGTTGCTGTTATACTATGTTACGATTGTACTACTCGCATTACTTCCTACTCTACCTATAGTACAGTTATTGCTGTTATACTATGTTACGATTGTACTACTCGCATTACTTCCTACTCTACCTATAGTACAGTTGCTGTTATACTATGTTACGATTGTACTACTCGCATTACTTCCTACTCTACCTATAGTACAGTTGCTGTTATACTATGTTACGATTGTACTACTCGCATTACTTCCTACTCTACCTATAGTACAGTTATTGCTGTTATACTATGTTACGATTGTACTACTCGCATTACTTCCTACTCTACCTATAGTACAGTTGCTGTTATACTATGTTACGATTGTACTACTCGCATTACTTCCTACTCTACCTATAGTACAGTTGTTGTTATACTATGTTACGATTGTACTACTCGCATTAATTCCTACTCTACTTATAGTACAGTTGCTGTTATACTATGTTACGATTGTACTACTCGCATTACTTCCTACTCTACCTATAGTACAGTTATTGCTGTTATACTATGTTACGATTGTACTACTCGCATTACTTCCTACTCTACCTATAGTACAGTTGCTGTTATACTATGTTACGATTGTACTACTCGCATTACTTCCTACTCTACCTATAGTACAGTTGCTGTTATACTATGTTACGATTGTACTACTCGCATTACTTCCTACTCTACCTATAGTACAGTTGCTGTTATACTATGTTACGATTGTACTACTCGCATTACTTCCTACTCTACTTATAGTACAGTTGTTGTTATACTATGTTACGATTGTACTACTCGCATTAATTCCTACTCTACTTATAGTACAGTTGCTGTTATACTATGTTACGATTGTACTACTCGCATTACTTCCTACTCTACCTATAGTACAGTTGCTGTTATACTATGTTACGATTGTACTACTCGCATTACTTCCTACTCTACCTATAGTACAGTTGCTGTTATACTATGTTACGATTGTACTATTCGCATTACTTCCTACTCTACCTATAGTACAGTTGCTGTTATACTATGTTACGATTGTACTACTCGCATTACTTCCTACTCTACCTATAGTACAGTTATTGCTGTTATACTATGTTACGATTGTACTACTCGCATTACTTCCTACTCTACCTATAGTACAGTTGCTGTTATACTATGTTACGATTGTACTACTCGCATTACTTCCTACTCTACCTATAGTACAGTTGCTGTTATACTATGTTACGATTGTACTACTCGCATTACTTCCTACTCTACCTATAGTACAGTTATTGCTGTTATACTATGTTACGATTGTACTACTCGCATTACTTCCTACTCTACCTATAGTACAGTTGCTGTTATACTATGTTACGATTGTACTACTCGCATTACTTCCTACTCTACCTATAGTACAGTTGCTGTTATACTATGTTACGATTGTACTACTCGCATTACTTCCTACTCTACCTATAGTACAGTTGCTGTTATACTATGTTACGATTGTACTACTCGCATTACATTTACCAAATATAAACAACAAGTATATAGCGTTCAATTACTAAGTTTTTACATACTACTAATATTATAAATGCGAAAGTTTGTGAGGAAGGATCGATGGATGTATGGATGTTTGTTCCTCTTTCACGCCAAACCTACTGAACCGATTGGGGTGCAATTTGCTATGTAGATAGCTTAGACCCAGGAATAACACATAGGGTACTTTACAGCGTACTACACTACATACTGCCTTAGAGTTACAATACAATACAAAACAATACTAGAGAGTTATTTGCTATGTTATAATATTAAGTATCGTGTCTCAGAATATTATGCGTTTTTAATTCTTTTACAAAAATCCGACCGATGCAGCTGTTAAACGACATTTGACGCCTGGTGATATAATATGCTATGATATGATATGCTGTGAGTGTGTCGAAGATATATTATATTATATTTATTACGAGTGTTGTACGCACTCTGCACGATGCATGCTAATGTTTACTGACGCCTGCCGTCTGCCGTCAGCTGCTGCCGCGATATTAACGCGATTATTAACTACATCCGAGAGTGTAAACGGGCGCTCCGATAGAATTTCATCCCGACTCCTGCCACCCGGCTCCCTGCTCCCATTTCCCATCTCCCGAGTCCCGGTCCCCGGTCGCGGCGCCACTGGTGTGTCGGCTCGCGGCCGCACCGCACGTGTCGCTCCGCGCGCCTCCGCTCCGCGCCGCGTCAACTTATCGATACCTACTACACAAGACTTGACACGACGCGCGCTACTAATATTACAGTTCAATATTGTTACGTACCATGTCATACAGTACTAACAATAAAATAAATAATAATAATAATATACGATACTCGCAAATTATGTTTACAAGACTACACATTT
The DNA here is from genome assembly GCA_947063395.1 of Hemistola chrysoprasaria. Lineage (NCBI taxonomy): Eukaryota > Metazoa > Arthropoda > Insecta > Lepidoptera > Geometridae > Hemistola > Hemistola chrysoprasaria. The sequence continues at coordinate 15,781,103 of OX346722.1, forward strand.
TACTAACATAATGAGTGAAAGTTATTTTATTGACGTGCTTCCACTATGGTCCTACAAATTATAATGTTTTCTTACTGAAACGCTTAATCGCTTAAATTTTATCAGTGCACGGTCCATGCCTAGTGGAGTCTGGTAGGGACTAGACAATATTAATAAAAATAATAATGATGCAGTCTCAGAAAAGTTCCGCGCGAAGCGGCCGTTACACTATAGGGTAGCATTGTTCTTTCGGAGGATGAGCGTGCACACGCGTGCGGTCGGCGGGTAGAACGGAGAGCGGCCGCCGCCATGCTGGTGTGGCTGCTGGCCGTGTCGCTGCACGGGGCCGCCGGACGTGGGAACCTCTCCGTGCTCGACTACGAGCTGCCGGCGGATGACCGCGAGCGCTTCTTCTTCTACGATCCCGACGCCGGAAAACCGAGGCGCGACACGCACTCGCTGATAGCGCCCTTCGATATATCGAGCCTTTTCAAAAAGAACGGGCACGCGAGTGGCGAGCGACGGCCGAGCGCCTCCCCGCTGCGGGCCACGGCTGGCGAAAAGAGGCCCGAGGAGGAGGCGGCGTGGCCGGTGAAACGCGCCGCCGTCGTGGAGGGAGACATCGTACTGGGCGGGCTGATGATGGTGCACGGGCGCTCGGAGGTGGCCACGTGCGGACCGGTGATGCCGCAGGGCGGCGTGCAGGCGCTGGAGGCGATGCTGTTTGCTCTGGACCACGTGGCGGCCGCAGGCCTGGTGCCGCCCGGCGTTCGGCTCGGCGCGCACGTGCTCGACGACTGTGACAACGACACCTACGGCCTCGAGATGGCACTCGACTTCATCAAAGGTACGTCCCGGCCACCGAGCAGCCTCGAGCTCGCCTCCGCTCCGGGGACCTTAACAGCTCGCCCGTACACCGTGCCTGTGTGTTGGCAGGTTCCATCGGCAACATCGACGACGCGGAGTACGCGTGCAACGCGACGGCGAGGCGAAAGGTGATATCGGGCGTGGTAGGCGCCGCTTCCTCGGTCACCTCCGTACAGGTCGCCAACCTGCTGCGACTCTTCAAGATACCACAGGTTGCCGATGATATCTCCTTGCCTTCTGGCGCCTCCGCCCTCAATATAGGTATTTCGAAACGCTCAAACCAACCGCCATTATTACGATCGAATTACGTACGATACAGGTGTCCTTCTTCTCGACTTCCCCGGAGCTGTCGAACAAGGCTCGGTTCGAGTACTTCACGCGCACAATCCCCTCGGATCTGCACCAGGTGCGCGCGATGGTCGAGATCGTCAAGAAGCTCGGGTGGCGGTACGTCTCCATCGTGTACGAGGAGTCCAATTACGGTATCAAGGTATACGATTCGAAACCGAAAATCATTTGTATGGTCTCGTTTGCGTCGATTCGACGGTATTGACCGATCTGCGATGGGCAGGCATTCGAGGAGCTGGAAACGTTGCTGGCCCGCAACGAGATCTGCATCGCAGTGAAGGAGCGGCTGGTGAAAGACTCTGGCGAGGCGGACGACCGCGCCTACGATGCCATCGTGACGCGGCTGCTCTCGCGGCCGCGAGCCAGAGGTGCGACTACACGCGACCGCCGCCTCGAGTCTAGTACGTGAAATGACGATGCGGATGCGTTGCAGGCGTGATAGTATTCGGCTCGGACCAGGAAGTGGCGGGAGTGATGGCGGCGGTGACGCGCGCGAACGCTACGGACGCCTTCTCTTGGGTGGGATCCGATGGCTGGAGCGCGCGCGCACTCGTCTCCGACGGGAACGAGGCAGCCGTCGAAGGCACAATCAGCGTACAGCCGCAGGCGAACCCCGTGCGCGGCTTCCGAGAGTACTTCCTCAATCTCACCGTCGAGAACAACCGCAGGAACCCCTGGTTTGTCGGTAATGTTCGTCACCTTCATTTCCGGTTGACGAGAGCTTGCCCGCGAGTAAAAATGCGGCGGTGGTGTTCGCAGAGTTCTGGGAGGACCACTTCCGGTGCCGCTACCCGGGCGGGCCGCGCACGCCGCACAACCGCCAGCACGCGCGCGCGTGCTCCGGCACCGAGACGCTCTCCGCCGACAACACGCACTTCGAGGCGCAGCTTCAGTTCGTCGCCGACGCCGTGCTCGCCTTCGCGCATGCCATCAGGTCGCTCGCACACTCTTTTATTTTAAGATTTTTCATTATAACATTAAAAAACATCACACCTTGTTCCCCGAGCGGAGGGGGCAAAGGTGTACTTACCCCCACACTTCATGTAAACCAAATGTATTCTAATAGAAGGCGGGTTCAAATCCAGACCCCAAGCTATTGCTGTAAAATTATTCGTAATGGAAAACCTTCACCTCCAAAACTTCTTTCTTTCGACCACCAGGGACATGCACGGTGACCTGTGCGGCGGTAAGCCGGGACTTTGCGAGACAATGCGTCCCGCCGGCGGGCCCGCCCTGCTTCGCTACCTGCGAAAAGTGCGTTTCACAGGTGATACTTCCGAACACGTTCGATAAATTATTGATTCGATAGGATTCGTTGAGACTGAAAGGCGTCGACGATCACAGGTCTGAGTGGCGACGAGTTTCACTTTGACGGCAACGGCGACGGACCCGCGCGATACAACATCCTGCACTTCAAGCGCGACCCGCTTGGAGTCTACCACTGGCTCACCGTCGGTCACTACCTCGACGGCGAACTCCACCTCAATATGGACGGTGGGCACCGGAGACTACTTTCGAAAAACCGTTCTACCCGTGATCGTAAGGTTTCCAGCGTTCGACGATAGCAATTTGATGATTCTGTGCAGAGATCCGGTTCAAGCGGGATTCCACGCGGCCGCCGGAGTCCGTATGCAGCGCTGAATGCGAGCTCGGGCAGGCCAGGCAGTACGTAGAGGGCGAGAGCTGCTGCTGGCACTGCTTCAACTGCACGCAGTACGAGGTCGCGCATCGTAACGTCGACAAGCGGTCGCGTCGCCGGCGAGAGTGTGACCGCTCCTCCGTCCACAGATCCGATCGCCGGAGTCGGAGACGGCGTGCGAGGAGTGTCCGCGTGGCACGCGGCCGGACGCCACGCGGACGCGCTGCGCCGCCGTACCCGAGCTGTACTTGCGCCCGGACTCGCCCGCCGCCATCGGCGCCATGACCTTCTCCGCGCTCGGCATCCTGCTCACCACGTGAGTGTCGCTCCTCAAGTGCGCGGCCGCGGGGCGCGCGTGACTCGAGTGTGTGTCGCAGGTTCGTGGGCGGCGTGTGGGCGGCGCGCGGTGACACGCCGGTGGTGCGCGCGAGCGGCCGCGAGTTGTCATTCGTGCTGCTCGTCGGCATCCTCATGTGCTACCTGGTCACGTTCGCGCTCGTCTTCCGTCCGACGGACGCGCTCTGTGCGCTTCAACGGTACGCTCGGCTCGCAGGCGCTCGCGCGTTTTTGACGCGCTCCGCTCACGCGACTCGTTTCAGGTTCGGGACGGGCTTCTGCTTCACGGTTGTTTACGCGGCTCTCCTCACGAAGACCAACAGGATCGCGCGCATCTTCGACGCCAGCGAGCACTCGGCGCGGCGGCCCTCGCTCATCTCCCCGAAGTCTCAGCTGATGATCTGCTCGGTGCTGGTGTCGATCCAGGTGCACACCTCCCCTCCCATCCCCGCAATCCCCCCCCCCCCACGGCACACTCACCCTCCCGTTGGTCCGCAGGTGGTGGTCGTGGTGGTGTGGCAGGTGGTGTCGCCGGCGCGTGCCATCCGTCACCACCCGACGCGCGACGACAATATGCTAGTGTGCGACTCGTATGTGGACGCCTCCTACACGATCGCCTTCTTCTACCCGGTGGTGCTGATCGTGGTGTGCACCGTGTATGCGGTGCTCACCAGGAAGATCCCGGAAGCGTTCAACGAGAGCAAGCACATCGGTGCGTTCCGCGCGACGCAAGCGACCACAACACGCGTCGGGCCGCCTACATTTACCGTCTGTCGCAGGATTCGCGATGTACACGACGTGCGTGATCTGGCTCGCGTTCGTGCCGCTGTACTTCGGCACCGCGAGCCACGTGCCGCTGCGCGTCACCAGCATGGCCGTCACCATCTCGCTCAGCGCGAGCGTCACGCTCGTCTGCCTATTCTCGCCGAAGGTGAGTCATGAGTGTGGCAGCGGCACGGTATCGGCCGACACGCGCGTGACTGACAACGCGGTTCCGTCGCAGCTGTACATCATCATGGTGCGTCCGGAGCGCAACGTGCGCGCGAGCCTGATGCCGCGGCGCTGGCGCGGCGGCGCGGGCGCGGCGGCGGGAGGCGCGGTGTGCGCGGCGCTGGTCGGTGCGGCGCCGCTCCCGCGCCGCGCCGACCTCACGCCCTCCACCGATCTCTCCACGCTCGACGACGCCGGTATGTGAGTTCTCCCCGTTCCCGTCGGCCGGACGGCGGTCGCCACCGTGATGTCGTTCCCCACCGCCATACGGCACACGATGTGTGCAGATCGCTCGTCGTCGGCGGACCGGCACGTGCAGACGGAGCCGACGGCGCTGTACCCGCGCCTGGCGCCGGAGCCGCTGGACCCGTGCCGGCTGCAGGCGCTGCGCGGCGTGGAGACGCGGCGGGACGCGGCGCTCGGCGGCGCGCGGGCGCCCGCGGCCGTGGCGGTGGCGGTGGTGGGCGCGCCGGAGATATCCTTATAGCGGGCGTCGGAGCGCGCGCGCCGCCGCCCCGTGCTCGTGTGAGGACGCGCGCTGGCGCTACTTTCTAAAGTTTTAAAATTTGTGCGGGTGATAAACTCCGCCGCAAACGATAACACTTAAAAAATATTGTCTATTGAAACGAGCCGATTTGTGATATTAGTTTAAGTGAACGAATTATAATATATTACGAAAACCAATGTAACATAATATTATATTTACTGTTCAGTTTAATTTAATTTACGTTGTATTGTTTATTATTTTATTTAAATAAATAATTTAGTAATATGTAACATATTGCATGTTTCTTTATTGAAATAAAATGAATATTATATATATATTCTTCCTTTTTAATCGACCTAGATATAATTATCCATTATATATAGGATAGAAAAAAAAATTTTACGAGTACCTTCTATAAACTTGTCGGGCGTGAGGGGCTATTACTCAGGTGGAACACGTCGACGACCCGCCGAAACGGTGCACATTTTCCATGACGCCCGTAGAACTAACGTTGCTCGAGACCCTGGTATGGGATGGAACGCTAAGTCTCGAGTTAGGTTAGGTAAGGTCTCGAGTTAGGTTAAGTTAGGTTAGGTTAGGTTAGGTTAGGTTGAGCGGTGAGGTGAAGGCGATGTGAGTTGTGGTGCGGTTAGGTGCAGTGTCGGTGAGGAGCGGTGAGGTTAGGTTAGCGGTGAGGTGTCGGTTAGGTTAGGTTAGGTTAGGTTAGGTTAGGTTAGGTTAGGTTAGGTTAGGTTAGGTTAGGTTAGGTTAGGTTCAGTGAGGGTGGATTGTTCGTGGTTTATAGTTGAATTTTATTTTGTGCTGGGTCTGCGTGTGCTGTCCTATGATGGCCACGCAGCCACGTGATGAGTTTGGGAGATTTTTAAAAGGCCCTTCTCAGGGCCAACCCAAAGGCCCTTCTAAGGGCCACTCGAAAGGCCCTTCTCAGGGCCAATCCAGCGTTGCGGATGCTGGAGACGTGTCGGACGCGGGGTCCGTTGGCTCCCGGAGGAGTCTGGTGGAGGCCTCCAGTGGAATGGAGGTGATGAGTGGAGCGGAGACCGCGGTTGGGGAGGGCAGTGGTCGGAAACGGCCATCTTCCTCGTTTTTCGTGCCCGGGTACTTAGACTCGGACACGGAGACCGAGGGGGCGGCTGCCACCCCCAAGGTCAACACGGCCAGGAGAGGCAGGGCCAAGAAAGCCTCTTCAAGAGAGGCTGTAAGGCCCCCTCCGCTGTTTGTGGAGCTGGAGGACGTACTGCAAGGTAGGCAGTATAGAAAGGGGCCGAGTGCTGCCGCTGATGCGACTTGCGACAGCGAGTCCGATGTCGTCGCAGTGGCTGACATTGGCTCCATGAACGCCCAGGAGCTGAGGGCGCAAGCAGGTGAGAAGCTCACCTGTATTCTGGAGGTTGCCAGGAAATCTGGCAACCTCAAAGGCGAGTTTATCGGCCGCCTCAAGAGGTCGGCATCGGTCCTCAGGGAGGTGGTCGATGCCTTAGCTGGACGAAGCGAGGCGGAGGAGACTCGCCGCCTCCGGGCGGAGAATAGCCGCCTCAGGATGGAGGCCGAGGCGTTGAAGGCGGAGGCGAAGGCACTCCGTCGGGGCTTCAACGAAGCCAGGACGGAGGCCACAGCCGCAGCTGCAACGGCCGCTGCTGCCGTGGTGCCGCCGGCTCCCTCGACTGCTCAGCTGGGGGACGAGGTGGTGGAGGAGCTGAAGCGCTCCTTGGTCGTGACGCTCGGGCAGATGGTGAATGCCCGACTCGCCGCGATCGAGGACCGTCTTCTGCCCGCCCCGACGATTCGTCCGCCTCTTAGGGCGGACTCCAAGAGGGCAGAGGCTGCTGCCGTGCCGCCTAGGCCGACGCCGCAGCTGGCTAAGCCTGCGCCGCAGCCAGCCAAGCCTACCCCCAAGCGGCAAGTGCCAGCGTCGGCCCCGGTTGCTGCCTCCACCTCCAGCGGGGCGGCCCCCCCCACTGTCCCGCGGGAGGAGGGTTGGACCACGGTGGCGAGGAAAGGAAAGGGGAAGGGTAAGGGGAAAGCCACCCTTACCCCTGCAACTGCCCCAGTTGCAGCGAGACCGGCTGCACCGGCCCCAAGGCCGGTGGCCGCCGCGCCTAGGGTGGTGCTGACCACCCCCAGGACTGAAGCGGTAGTTCTGGCGATACCGCCGGAAGCTGCTAAAAAGGGGGTGACCTTCAGCGCCATCCTCCAGATGGCTCAAGAGAAGGTGGACCTGCAGGAGCTGGGAATCGACCAGCTCCATTTCCGCCAGACTGCTACGGGAGCCAGAAAACTGGTAATTCCTGGCTCCCAAAACAGCGAGAAGGCGGACAGGCTCGCGGATAAGCTCCGCGGGGTCCTGTCCGAAGTGGCCATCGTGTCCAGGCCCGTGAGATCCACCGAGGTGAGGATCACGGGTCTGGACGATGCAGCCACTAAAGAGAAGGTGGCTGCGGCGGTCGCAAAGGCGGGGGGCTGCGACGCCCAGAACGTGAGGGTCGGCCAAATTTACAAAGGCCCCGGTGGTGTGGGCTCCGTCCTGGTGTCCTGCCCGATTCCGGCTGCCAAGGCACTCCGGGAGAAGGGCAGGCTCCTAATCGGGTGGAGTTCGGTGCGGGTGGTAGCACTGGCAGCGCGGCCCTTGCGCTGCTACAAGTGTCAGGGGCTGGGGCACACCCGCCCAATGTGTCCCGCGTCGTCCGACAGGAGCGACTTGTGCTTCCGCTGTGGAGACGCGGGGCATCAGTCGGCCAGCTGCCAAAGGCGCTCTCCGCGCTGCACTGTCTGCGCGGAGTCGGGAAGGCCCTCTGGGCACATTATGGGGGCACGCGATTGCGTCCCCCCAAAGATGAAAGGGAGGGCTCCCGGGACCCATGCCTTCCCTGCGGCTCCTACTCAGGCTGCCTCGGTGACGAGACGCCCGTCGGCGTCTGAGGAGGTTGCAATGCTGACTGATGGATAGAGTTCAGCGTTGCAACTTCCTCCAGACGAACTTGAACCACTGCGCAGGGGCTCAAGATCTGCTCATGCAGACCCTTGCGCAGTGGCAGGTGGACGTGGCCGTCGCCGCGGAGCCGTACTATGTCCCTCCCCAGCCTCATCCCCGTTGGGCTGGGGACCTGGACGGCTCCGTGGCTATCGTGGGACGACCCGATGGCGGCTCCCCCCTCTCAGTCGAAGAGAGGGGCTCGGGGTACGTGGTGGCCAAGTGGGGAGAGTATGCGGTAGTGGGGGCATATTTCTCCCCCAATAGGCCCGCCGCGGAACTGGAGGCCTTCATGGACCTCTTGGCCGCGGCGGTGGGGAGACAGGCGCCACGTCAGGTCCTCGTCATGGGGGACCTGAACGCCAAGGCCCGGGACTGGGGCAACCCCTCCACTGACGCTCGCGGGGAGATTGTCAGGGAGTGGGCGGTTGCCGCTGGACTGACCCTCCTCAACAGAGGGTCTGCCCACACGTGCGTGCGACATAATGGGGGGTCCGTGGTGGACGTAACGTTCGCCACCCCAGCTGTCGCCGCACGAGTCCGGGCCTGGAGGGTCATGTCAGAGGTGGAGACGCTCTCGGACCATAAATATATTAGGTTTGAGGTCTCCACCTCCCACAGTGGAGGGAACCGGTGCGCGGAGCCAGCGAACTTCCCGCGCTGGTCGGTCAGTCGTCTCGACGCCAAGCTGGCGGAAGAGGCGGCGATCGTCCAGTCGTGGCTGGCTGCCCCCGCATACCCGGAAGTGGACGCTGCGGCGATCCACTTCCGGAAGACGGTGACGGCTGTGTGCGATGCGGCCATGCCGAGGTCCCGGCGCCGCCCTGACCGCCGCGCGGTCTACTGGTGGTGCCCGGAGATTGCTGACCTCCGGGCCAGGTGCTCGGAAGCGCGGCGGCCGTACACCCGCTGCAGACGGCGGCGGAATGGCCGGCCTGACGAAGAGCTGCCAGCTTCTCAGTTGGCAGCGGAGCGCCAGCTGCTCGGCGTCTACAGAGACGCCAAGCGGGAGCTGCAGCTGGCGATAAGCCAGGCCAAGTCCCAGGCTCATGGAGAGGCTCTGGCAGGCCTCGACAGGGACCCATGGGGGCGTCCGTATAGGGCGGCCCGGAACAAGCTCCGAGGCCGGACGCCACCAGTGGCAGAGTCCCTGGAGCCGGCGCTGCTGGGCAACGTGCTGGAGGGGCTCTTCCCCGAAGGGAACCCCCTTCACACCCCTCCAGCGATGGCGACGGTCTCCCCCGAGGAGGACGAGGACCCGGTCTCCATCCCACCGGTTTCAGAGGTGGAGATGGAGGTGGCAGTCTGCCGCCTGAGCAGCAAAAGGACTGCGCCGGGTCCGGACGGGATCCCAGGGCGGGTCCTAAGGATCGCCCTGAAGGAGGTGGGAGGCCGGCTTCGGGAACTCTTCGACATGTGCCTCACGTCGGGGCGGTTCCCGAAGCCGTGGAAGGATGGCCGGCTGTGCCTGCTCCGGAAGGAGGGCCGACCAGAGGACTCTCCTTCCGGGTACAGGCCAATAGTGCTGCTGGACGACACGGGTAAGCTGTTAGAGCGAGTGATAGCTACCCGTGTCGTCCGCCACTTGGAGGGAACTGGGCCCGGACTTTCCGAGGCCCAGTATGGGTTCAGAGCGGGGCGGTCTACAATAGACGCCCTGCTCTGGCTCAAGAGGTGGACGCAGGAGGCGGTCGGCGAGGGTCAAAAGGCGTTGGCTGTCTCCCTTGACATTGCCAACGCCTTCAACAGCCTGCCGCACGCCACGATACAGGAGGCACTCCGCTTCCATGGAGTGCCCCTGTATCTGCGGAGGCTGTTGGCCGACTACCTCCAGGGCCGGGAGGTCCTGGTGGAGGGACGTGACGGATTGAGGCGCCGTCGCGTCTCCTGCGGAGTTCCACAGGGGTCGGTTCTGGGTCCACTCCTGTGGAACATAGGCTACGACTGGGTGCTCCGTGGCTCGCTTCCCGCAAGAATGCGGGTCGCGTGCTACGCGGATGACACCCTAGTCGTAGCCAAGGGGAGGGACCTCAGGGAGACGGTGCGGCTGGCCACGGTGGGAACAACCCTCGTGGTCAGTCGCATACGTGCCTTGGGGCTGGAGGTCGCCCTCCCGAAGACCGAGGCCCTGCTCTTTCATGGGCCTCGAGGGGGACCCCCTCCAGGAACGCGGGTAATCCTGGATGGGGTCTCGGTCCGGGTCGGGGTCCAGATGAGGTATCTGGGTCTCGTCCTGGACGGGAGATGGGCGTTTGGGGCCCATTTTGCCCAATTGGCCCCAAAAGTCGTGGGAGCCGCGGCCGCCCTGGGGAGGCTGCTGCCCAACGTGGGTGGCCCTAGCGCCAACTGCCGCCGGCTGTACTCCGGAGTGATCCGGAGTATGGCCCTGTACGGGGCACCTGTCTGGGTGGACGCCCTCAGTCGCGGCAACATGGCCCTGCTGCGACGTCCGCAGCGGGTCATCGCGACGAGGGCGATCCGGGGATACCGGACGGTGTCCTGGACGGCGGCATGCGTGCTGGCCGGTGACCCCCCCTGGGGGCTTCGGGCGGAGATCCTCGCCGAAGTGTACCACTTCGTGGCGGCGAGGAGATCCCGTGGGGAGCCCCCAGCGTGGGAGGAGGTCGCACGCATGCGTCGGCTGGCGCGGGCCGCCCTGTTGCGGCGGTGGACGGAGGACCTGGCTCCGCCGGTCCCAGGTCAGTGGACGGTGGAGGCCATCCGTCCGGTCCTCCGGAGGTGGGTGGGGCGGCGACATGGGTCGCTGACCTTCCGTCTCGTGCAGGTGCTTTCCGGACACGGATGTTTCGGGAAGTACCTGCACCAGATAGCGAGACGGGAGCCGACCCCGGCCTGCCACGAGTGCGGGGCACCGGAGGATACGGCGTCCCACACGCTGGAAGTGTGTGCCTCATGGGGCCCGCAGAGGCACACACTTTCGGCGTGCATAGGCGGAGATCTCTCCCTGCCGAGCGTGGTAATTTCCATGCTCGGCGGTGAGAGATCCTGGCAGGCCGTGGTCTCCTTCTGCGAAGCGGTGATGGCGCAGAAGGAGGCCGCGGAGCGGCGCAGGGAGGAAGACCCCCTCGCTGAACCGCTCCGGCGCAGACGAACTGGGGCGAGGAGAAGGAGGTTCGCACACCTCCTCCCGCCCCTGTAGTGGTGGTCGCCGGCGGAGTCGGGGGACTCCGCTGGCCTGCACGACCCCACACGTCTGGGGGATGGCCTTGGTGAGCAAGGTCGTCCCCCCATAGGCGCAAGGCCCGGTTAACATCCGGCCGGGCCTGCCGCGGGGGCGGGATGGTGAATGCCAACGCGACCCCATCCCGCCCCGCTTACGCGGGAGTCTGCTCACGGGGGGGTTTTTAGTGGGTGCAAGCCCCACATGCCCCCTTCCGTCACCCCCGTGGCAGAAGGGAAGTGCGAAGGCATTTTCCCCCCTCAAAAAAAAAAAAAAAAAAAAAAAAAAAAAAAAAGGTTGAGCGGTGAGGTGTCGGTTAGGTTAGCAGTGAGGTGTCGGTTAGGTGCGGTGAGGTTAGGTTAGGTGCGTATTGTTTTAGGTGGTAGGCTATGCCTAAAAAACCTGAGCGGGACGCCTCCGGGCGTTTCGTGAAGGGCCCTTCTCAGGGCCAACCCAAAGGCTCTTTTCAGGGCCAAACTGACGCTTCGGCGTCATCTAGCCGTGAGGCTAGCGTGGAGAGGAGGAGACCGGCTCTGACGTTGGACGCCATGTCTGACGCCGAGGTTGAGTCCTTCCCATCTCCGGAAGTGCTGGAGGCACTAGCGGAACCGCTCCTGGGTTCGCTGTGGGAGCCTCCGAGTCGGCGACGAACGCGCAGTGATTTATCACCGTCGCCGTCAGCTTCGTCCGCCGAAGAGAAGATGGGACCTCCGCCCCCCAAGGTCTTCATGGACCGCAGGGCGGAGTTCCAAAAAAAGGAGGCCAGGAAAGAGGCCGTCGAGCTGACCGTGGAGCAAATGGTCCGCGAGCTCGACGACTCTGTGAGATCAGCGGGCGCGTTGTGCGAGCAACCCGCTGATATCCTCCTGGTGCAGGCCAAGAAGTGCCTGCACATCAACAAAGAGGTGGCTGCGCGGTCCGGCAGTCTGAAGGGGGGCTTCGTTAGAGGCCTTAACCTGACGACCCGGGTCGTCGCAGACATAGTGGAGGCTCTTGCGAGCAGGAGCTCCACATCGGAGTTGGCCGTGATGAAGGCGGAAAATGTCCGCCTTCGCAAGGAAGTAGCGGGGCTTAGGAGCGCGGTCGAGATGCTCCGGGTAGAGATGGCGCGAGGTCGAGAGCCAACTGCGCTCTCGCAACCCTCGCCGGGTCCCACTCCCCGTAGAGCATCGTCGTCGGCGCCCATCCAAGAGCAGGGGCAGGCGCCCGCCTTGTCGATGGAGGAATTCGCCAGGGGCATCATGGTCTCAGTCGGGACCATGGTGAACACCCGGCTAAAATCGGTGGAGCACCGGCTCCTCCCCGAAGAGCGACTGGCGCCGCCGCTCGCGGCGCGACAAAGAGTGGCGGCCGCTGCTGTAGCACAGCAACCGGCGCCGGGGCCATCCACTGCCCCCAAATCGGCGGCCGCCCAGACTGTGGAGAAAGGGAAGGCCAAGGGCAAAGGCAAGGGCAAGGCGACAGCTGTCGCCAAACCCAAGCCGGCGCCCAGACCCCTCCCTCCTGCACCGAAGTCCATGATGGACTCATGGGCATCGGTGGCTGGGCGGGGTGCCAAACCGGCACCGAAGCCAGCGCAGGCCACGGCGCCACGAGCTGCCCCGCAGCCCAAACCGACGCCCAGCTCAGGCTGGACAACGGTCGGCAAGAGTGGTAAAAAGGCCGCGAAGGCTCAGCCCGCTTCACCGCCGAAGGTGAAGCTGCAGCCTCCTCGGTCCTCTGCAGTGGTGATAACACTGCAGCCAGGGGCCGAGGAGAAGGGTGTCACCTACGCCAGTGTGCTAGGCCAAGCCAGGAGGGAGATCGACATCTCCTCCTTAGGCATAACCGAGGGCCTACGCAGTAAGAAGACGGTGACCGGTGCCCGAATGTTGGAACTTCCGGGCACCACAAGCGGGGACAAGGCCGACTCTCTTGCCAAGCGGCTGCAAGAGGTCCTGGACCCGGAGACGGTCCGGGTGTACAGGCCGGTGAAGTGCGCGGATCTGCGGATCTGTGGCCTGGACGACTCCGTCGTCCCCGCCGACGTAGCAGCCGCTGTGGTGAAGCGCACTGGCTGCCCCGGGGAGTCAGTGAAAGTCGGAGAGATCCGACGAGACTCCCGGGGCATGGGCACGGCCTTTTTGAGATGCCCAGTGGTGGCCGCCAAGAAATTGGTGGAGGGTGGCCGACTCCTCGTCGGCTGGGTCTCAGCACAGATCCAGGTGCTGGAACACCGGCCGATGAGGTGTTTCCGATGCCTGTGCACGGGACATGTCCGTGCACAATGCACAGGCGAGACGGATCGCAGCGAATTTTGCTATCGCTGCGGCCGTCCTGGCCACAAGGCGGCCACCTGCGACGCCCCCGCGCCCAGCTGTCCGCTGTGTGCCGCGGCAGGCAAGCGGGCGGACCACCAGATGGGGAGCAAAACTTGCTCCCCACCGAAGCCCAAGAAGGGGGCGAGAGCGGCCGCTCACATCCCGGCCGCCCCCGCTCGAGCTCCCACCCAGGGGGGAGTAGAGGAGGCGATGGAGATAGCCGGCCCATAATATGGCCCATCGTCTCCTCCAGGCGAATGTCAACCACTGCGCCGCCTCACAGGATTTGCTCGTGCAGAGCATGGCGCAGTGGTTCATCGAGGTGGCGGTGGTCTCCGAGCCATATTTCGTCCCTCCCACGGAGCGTTGGGTAGGAGACAGTGGTGGCTCGGTGGCCATAGTAGTGTCCACGGCGTCCGGCGTTCCTCCCCCTTCGGTCGTAGCCAGGGGGAGTGGATATGTAGCGGTCCTCTGGCGAGAGTACCTCCTCGTAGGTGTGTACTTCTCGCCAAACAGGAGCCTCGCCGACTTTGAGTCGTTCTTGGACGGGGTAGGGGCCCTCATTGGGCAGACTCTACCCCGTCCCGCGCTCGTCATGGGGGACTTCAACGCCAAATCCGTGGCGTGGGGATCTCCCAGGACTGATGCGCGTGGCGAGGCTCTGGAGGAGTGGGCGACAGCGGCCGGCCTGGTGGTGCTCAACCACGGGTCGGTGAACACGTGCGTGCGGCGGAACGGGGGGTCCATAGTGGACCTCTCATTTGCCGCCCCAGCTATCGCACGCCGTGTTCAGGACTGGAAGGTGGTGGAGGATGTGGAGACACTGTCGGATCACTTATATATCCGTTTCAGTGTCTCCACAAATTCCAGTCCTCGTCGCCCGAGGACGATGCCGTCGACGCCGAGGTGGGCCCTGAAGAGCCTGGACGAGGAGGCCTTAATAGAGGCCTCAATAGTTCAGGCGTGGCTGACGCCCCAGGAGGGGCCACTGGATGTGGAGGATGAGACCGAGTGGTTCCGGGATGCCATGTCGCAGATCTGCGACGCAGGCATGTCCCGGGCCAGGTCTCATCCTCAAAAGACGAGTGTGTACTGGTGGTCTCCGGAAATCGCAGCCGAACGCTCCGGCTGCGTGGAGGCCCGGCGCCAGTACACACGTCGTTTCAGAGGGAGGCGCCAGCAGGTGGGCGAGCGCGAGCGACGTGCGCGGGAGGAGGCCGATCAGCAGTTGTATGACGTGTACAGGGAGCGTACACGGGCTCTGCAACTGCTGATCGGTGACTCGAAAGAGCGGGCCAAGGCGGAACTCCTAGAGTCTCTGAACCGGGATCCGTGGGGGCGGCCCTATAAGATGGTCAGGGGAAAACTCCGACCATGGGCCCCCCCACTTACAGAGACTCTGGAGCCCCGCCTACTGGAGGAGGTGGTGGCCACGCTCTTTCCCTCCGGGGAGGAGTTTGAGCCTCCGGAGATGGCGCCGCCGCAGAGGGCGAGCCAGGACCAGGGGGTGGTGCCACAGGTGTCGGAGGTGGAGCTGGGGTATGCCGTGTCCCGCCTGCGCGGGAAGCGCAAGGCACCGGGACCAGACGGCATCCCCGGCGTGGCATGGGTCCTGGCGTTAGACGCCCTGGGGGACCGCTTCAGGAGGCTCATGGACGCCTGCCTGGAGTCGGGGCGGTTCCCCACGAGGTGGAAGACGGGCAGCCTGGTGCTCCTCAAGAAGGAGGGACGCGCAGCAGACTCCCCCTCAGCGTACCGTCCCATCGTCTTGCTTGACGAGGCGGACAAGCTGTTTGAACGGGTGGTGGCTTGCCGCCTCGTCAAGCATTTGTCAAGGGTGGGCCCGGATTTGTCGGAGCGACAATTCGGCTTCCGGGTGGGCCGGTCGACGATTGACGCTATCAAGAGCGTCAAGGCCCACTCGGATGAGGTAGTTGCCCGCGGCGGTGTTATGTTGGCGGTGTCCCTAGACATCGCCAACGCGTTCAACACAATGCCGTGGGCCGTCATCAGGGAGGCACTTAAATACCACAATGTGCCTCCCTACCTATGCCGAATTGTCGGGGCCTACCTCTCGGATAGGTATATAACCTATCCGGGGACGGAGGGACGGTCGCTGAGAAGGGAGATGTCGTGCGGTGTTCCACAGGGTTCGGTCTTAGGACCGCTCCTGTG
Organism: Hemistola chrysoprasaria; assembly: GCA_947063395.1. Classification (NCBI taxonomy): domain Eukaryota; kingdom Metazoa; phylum Arthropoda; class Insecta; order Lepidoptera; family Geometridae; genus Hemistola; species Hemistola chrysoprasaria. The sequence continues at coordinate 15,796,397 of OX346722.1, forward strand.
GAACATCGGGTACGACTGGGTGCTGCGCGGGGATCTCCCCCCTGGGGCCAGCGTGACGTGCTACGCTGACGACACGCTCGTCATGGCCCCGGGGGGGACATTCGAGGAGGCTGCCCGCCTTGCCACCGTGGCGGTGGGGGAGGTGGTGGGACGGATAGGGAGGTTGGGACTCCGGGTCGCGCTCAATAAAACCGAGGCCCTTTGTTTTCACGGGCCTCGGAGAGCCCCACCCGGGGGTTCGAGCATCCCTATCGGAGGGGTCCGCATCGGGGTCGAGTCCTCGATGCGATATCTTGGACTCGTCCTCGACGGGCGGTGGAACTTCCGGGAGCACTTCTCCCGGTTGTCTCCCCGTCTGATGGGGGCTGCGGCCGCTCTCAAGCGGCTGCTGCCCAACCTTGGTGGACCCAAGGCCAGCTGCCGCCGCCTCTACATGGGGGTGGTGCGGTCGATGGCCCTGTATGGGGCCCCCGTATGGGTAGATGCCCTGACGGAGCAAACCATCGCCCACCTGAGGAAACCTCAGAGGGTGATGGCCGTCGGGGTAATACGGGGATACCGCACCGTCTCCTATGAGGCGGCATGCCTGTTGGCTGGTTCCCCTCCCTGGGACTTGGAGGCGGAGCTGTGCGCCGCTCGGTATGAGTGGCGCACTGCACTCCGTCTCCGTGGGGAATTCCCTGCCCCTAGGGAGGTGAACCAGTGGAAGGAGGCGGCCAACGAGGCATTGCTCGAGAGGTGGAGGACGCGCCTGGCCCACCCTCGAGCAGGCAGCTGGACAGTGGTGGCAGTCCGTCCACTACTCCAGGAGTGGACGGAAAGGCAGCACGGGTCGCTTACCTACCGGCTTGTGCAGGTGCTTACGGGGCACGGATGCTTCGGCAAGTACCTGCACCACATAGCCGGTAGGGAACCGACCCCCGCTTGCCACCACTGTGGATGTGACGTGGATACGGCGCAGCACACACTGGAGGAGTGCCCAGCATGGGCCAGTGAGCGTCGTACCCTCGTCACAGTTATGGGGGCCGAGCTCTCGTTAGCAACCATGGTTCGAACCATGGTTGAGAGCGAGACCTCGTGGAGGGCAGCGGTCGAATTCTGCGAGACTGTCATCTCGCAGAAGGAGACCGCGGAGCGTGATCGCGAGGCCACTACCGACCTCGCGATGCGCGCCCGGAGACCAGGGCGTCGAAGAAGGCTCTTCCACGCCCTTCTCCATCCCCCATAACACGGGTCTAGGCGGTGAGTGCGGGGGCACCCACTGCCGAATAGATTAGACCCGCGAGGTGGCGCGCGCGGTATCCCGCGCGCCCCTTTTGTGTCGGGGGCGAGAACTTCTCCTCGCCCCCCGCGGTGGGGTCCTCTACGGAGGACCGAACGCCGTCCGGGCTGCGGACGAGTGCTTCGGCGTACCCGTGGTCCGGACACATGGCGTCCCGCTGGATAACCCCCAGGTTTTTTAGTGGGTAAACCCCGCCGTTACATCTTGGCGGGGGAGTCCCACATACCGCCCTGCCGCCCCCCGGCGCAGGGTGACGATGCGTAAAGCATTTTTCCTGGGATAAAAAAAAAAAAAAAAAAAAGGTTAGGTTAGGTTAGGTTAGGTTAGGCCCCAAGTGCGTTCAAATACTTCCCCGTAGTCTGCCCTGGACCCCGTCCTGACCACCGTAACGGAGTGGCAGGCGGGTGACCAAATTTTGAACGCGATACTTGCGGGTACGTCGTAATAATTATTGCGGAGAGCTGCGACATCTGCGGAGGCTATGCCAAAACCTTCGCGGGACGCCTCTGGGCGCTTCATAAAAGGCCCTTCTCAGGGCCAACCAAAAGGCCCTTCTCAGGGCCAACCAAAAGGCCCTTCTCAGGGCCAACGTGAGGACGCTTCGGCGTCGGAGACCAGCCGTGCACCGTCTGCGGCTAGTTTCTATAGCAGGGACTTTTTGGACTCGGACGATGAGTCCATCAGATTCATGTCAGATGAGGATTCGACGGCGAACGATAGTCGCCCAGAATCTCGTAAGCGGGCCTTCCGCAACAACGGGTCCGAGGGCTCCTCGGACTCTACGACGAAGCCGAAAAAGAAGGCAAAGGCCAAGACGCTGCCGGATACCCACGATGTGGGTCTGGCAGACGCCCAGCGCCAGCTTGACCTGACTCGGCGGGTGCAGCTCCAGGAAGACCTGGAGCAGCGGGTTGCTGCTGAGGAGCAACGGACGCGCATCGCTCGGGCCAAGTCCGGGTACGGCGCGTCTCACGTTCTATACGCGGACCACTCCGTAGCCGAGCTGGAGCGGATGGCTCAGGAGGACGAGAAGGAGATTGTTCAGGTCGCCACCAAGTCCTCCAACCTCAAAGGGACTTTTATAAAGTCCCTTAAATGCCGGGCCGCGAGCATGCGGGGCATCATCGGGGAGCTGGTGCAACGGACGGAAACCGACGAGACGCGGCAACTGCAAGCGAAGGTCGATCGCCTGCAGTTGGAGGTCAGCCAGCTGCACCGGAAGCTGGCTGAAGCCACGGCCCGGCCAAAACAAGCCGAGCCAATACTGGCGGCTGAGGCCCCCCCCTCCAACCTTGAGGATATCATCCGCAAGGTTGTGATGGAGGAGAGGGCCTTCACTAGAGCCTGCCTTGCGGGTATAGAGGACCGGCTCTTGCCGGAAAAACGCCTCCGACCACCGCTTGCGGTGGAAAAGCGGCAAGCAGAGCCGGGACCGTCCACCCAGAAGGAGGACGTCTCTCTCCCTTCGGCCACTCCATCCAGCCAACAAAGTTCGTCGGAAGTGGTCCGAAACGGGAAAACAAAGGCGAGGAAGGCGGCTGCCCCTGCCGCTGCCCCCGCCAACACCCCTCCTGGTCCGTCTTTGACGACGGGCAAGGAGAAAGGGAAGGGGAAGGGGAAGAAGTCAGCCCCTAAGCCTTCAACCCAGAAGCCCTCCATCGCTGCTCCCGCAGCTAAAAGGGCCCCAGCCGGTACGAGGAAAAACCTCGTTCCCCCCAAGACAGCAGCCGTTGTGATGACGCTCACCGCGGAGGCTGCGGAACGGGGGGAAACGTATATGTCGGCATTAATGCGGGCGCGTGCCAGCTTTAATCCCGCACAACTGGGTATCGGTGCTGTCACTTGTCGCCGGACCCAAGCCGGAGCTCGAGTTTTCGAGTTCCCGGGGGCCAAGGGCAGCGACAATGCGGCCCTCTTTGCGACTAAGTTGCAAGAGGCCGTCGCGGGCGTAGCCAAAGTGGTCAGGCCCGTAAAGACTGCGGCCCTGGAGGTGACTGACCTCGACGACTCGGTCACCAAGGAGGATGTGGTAAAGGCGATCGCAGAAATAGGGGGCTGCGACGACACAGCGGTGCAAGGTCGGGCCATTAGGCCCGGCCGTGGCGGCATGGGCACCATTCGCTTGGAGTGCCCAGTTGCCGCAGCCAAAGCCGTCCTTGACAAGGGACGGCTCACCGTAGGCTTCAGCTCGGGTGCGGTCCGGGCGCTTGTAGCTCAGCCTCTGCGCTGCTACAAGTGCTTCGGAATTGGACACACCAGGGCTCTCTGTCCGTCCAAGGTTGATAGGACGGACAGCTGTTATCGCTGTGGCAGGGACGGACATAAATCCGTCTCCTGCAAGGCCACCAAGCCGCACTGTGCCGTCTGTGCTGCTGGTAGCCGCCCGGCAGACCACGTCATGAAGGGGAGGAACTGTCATCCTCCCCCCCAGAAGGGCAAAGCGCAGACACCGACTGTGCCTGCCGCTAACACCGCCACCGCCGCTCCTGTAGCGGCTCCAGAGGGCGATGCGATGTCTGATTAATGGACATCGCATCCTGGTGGCATATTGGGGAGCGGCCCTCCACTGACTTCCCTCCCCTCTCGCTCTTAGAGAGGGGACAAGGATACGTGGCTGCCGCTCCCCAATCCGCCTTCTTAAAATTTGGTGGTGAACAGCGGGAGATAGGCGCGGGGGCGCCATCTCCCGCATTGAACCGTTCACCACTCACGTCGTGCGGGAATGGCACTTATGATCATTTCCGGGCCCCTCCTCACCTGGAGGGGCGTGAAGGCCCCGTAGTGAATGCGGGCGATCGTCGATGGGGGACTGGACGTAAAGGCTGTGCCGGCTTCCCAGTCCTCCGCCACATAGACGATGCGGGAAAGACGCTGGGTCGTTTTAGTGGGTATACCGGTTTATCCGGGGAGTCCCACATAACCCTTCCATCCCCCGATGGGAGGGTATGCGTAATGCATTTTTTTTCCCAGCGACAACAAAAAAAAAAAAAAAAAAAAAAAAAAAGGTTAGGTTGATTAGTGATTTGGTGAGGTTTATTTTGTGCTGGGTCTGCGTGTGCTGTCCTATGATGGCCACGCAGCCACGTGATGAGTTTGGGAGATTTTTAAAAGGCCCTTCTCAGGGCCAACCCAAAGGCCCTTCTAAGGGCCACTCGAAAGGCCCTTCTCAGGGCCAATCCAGCGTTGCGGATGCTGGAGACGTGTCGGACGCGGGGTCCGTTGGCTCCCGGAGGAGTCTGGTGGAGGCCTCCAGTGGAATGGAGGTGATGAGCGGAGCGGAGACAACGGTTGGGGAGGGCAGTGGTCGGAAACGGCCATCTTCCTCGTTTTTCGTGCCCGGGTACTTAGACTCGGACACGGAGACCGAGGGGGCGGCTGCCACCCCCAAGGTCAACACGGCCAGGAGAGGCAGGGCCAAGAAAGCCTCTTCAAGAGAGGCTGTAAGGCCCCCTCCGCTGTTTGTGGAGCTGGAGGACGTGCTGCGAGGTAGGCAGTTTAGAAAGGGGCCGAGTACTGCCGCTGATGCGACTTGCGACAGCGAGTCCGATGTCGTCGCAGTGCCTGACATTGGCTCCATGAACGCCCAGGAGCTGAGGGCGCAAGCAGGCGAGAAGCTCACCTGTATTCTGGAGGTTGCCAGGAAATCTGGCAACCTCAAAGGCGAGTTTATCGGCCGCCTCAAGAGGTCGGCATCGGTCCTCAGGGAGGTGGTCGATGCCTTAGCTGGACGAAGCGAGGCGGAGGAGACTCGCCGCCTCCGGGCGGAGAATAGCCGCCTCAGGATGGAGGCCGAGGCGTTGAAGGCGGAGGCGAAGGCACTCCGTCGGGGCTTCAACGAAGCCAGGACGGAGGCCACGGCCGCAGCTGCAACGGCCGCTGCTGCCGTGGTGCCGGCGGCTCCCTCGACTGCTCAGCTGGGGGACGAGGTGGTGGAGGAGCTGAAGCGCTCCTTGGTCGTGACGCTCGGGCAGATGGTGAATGCCCGACTCGCCGCGATCGAGGACCGTCTTCTGCCCGCCCCGACGATTCGTCCGCCTCTTAGGGCGGACTCCAAGAGGGCAGAGGCTGCTGCCGTGCCGCCTAGGCCAACGTCGCAGCTGGCTAAGCCTGCGCCGCAGCCAGCCAAGCCTGCCCCCAGGCGGCAAGTGCCAGCGTCGGCCCCGGTTGCTGCCTCCACCTCCAGCGGGGCGGCCCCTCCCACTGTCCCGCGGGAGGAGGTTTGGACCACTGTGGCGAGAAAAGGAAAGGGGAAGGGTAAGGGGAAAGCTACCCTTACCCCTGCAACTGCCCCAGTTGCAGCGAGACCGGCTGCACCGGCCCCAAGGCCGGTGGCCGCCGCGCCTAGGGTGGTGCTGACCACCCCCAGGACTGAAGCGGTAGTTCTGGCGATATCGCCGGAAGCTGCCAAAAAGGGGGTGACCTTCAGCGCCATCCTCCAGATGGCTCAAGAGAAGGTGGACCTGCAGGAGCTGGGAATCGACCAGCTCCATTTCCGCCAGACTGCTACGGGAGCCAGAAAACTGGTAATTCCTGGCTCCCAAAACAGCGAGAAGGCGGACAGGCTCGCGGATAAGCTCCGCGGGGTCCTGTCCGAAGTGGCCATCGTGTCCAGGCCCGTGAGATCCACCGAGGTGAGGATCACGGGTCTGGACGATGCAGCCACTAAAGAGAAGGTGGCTGCGGCGGTCGCAAAGGCGGGGGGCTGCGACGCGCAGAACGTGAGGGTCGGGCAAATTTATAAAGGCCCCGGTGGTGTGGGCTCCGTCCTGGTGTCCTGCCCGATTCCGGCTGCCAAGGCACTCCGGGAGAAGGGCAGGCTCCTAATCGGGTGGAGTTCGGTGCGGGTGGTAGCACTGGCAGCGCGGCCCTTGCGCTGCTACAAGTGTCAGGGGCTGGGGCACACCCGCCCGATGTGTCCCGCGTCGTCCGACAGGGGCGACTTGTGCTTCCGCTGTGGAGACGCGGGGCATCAGTCGGCCAGCTGCCAAAGGCGCTCTCCGCGCTGCACTGTCTGCGCGGAGTCGGGAAGGCCCTCTGGGCACATTATGGGGGCACGCGATTGCGTCCCCCCAAAGATGAAAGGGAGGGCTCCCGGGACCCATGCCTTCCCTGCGGCTCCTACCCAGGCTGCCTCGGTGACGAGACGCCCGTCGGCGTCTGAGGAGGTTGCAATGCTGACTGATGGATAGAGTTCAGCGTTGCAACTTCCTCCAGACGAACTTGAACCACTGCGCAGGGGCTCAAGATCTGCTCATGCAGACCCTTGCGCAGTGGCAGGTGGACGTGGCCGTCGCCGCGGAGCCGTACTATGTCCCTCCCCAGCCTCATCCCCGTTGGGCTGGGGACCTGGACGGCTCCGTGGCTATCGTGGGACGACCCGATGGCGGCTCCCCCCTCTCAGTCGAAGAGAGGGGCTCGGGGTACGTGGTGGCCAAGTGGGGAGAGTATGCGGTAGTGGGGGCATATTTCTCCCCCAATAGGCCCGCCGCGGAACTGGAGGCCTTCATGGACCTCTTGGCCGCGGCGGTGGGGAGACAGGCGCCACGTCAGGTCCTCGTCATGGGGGACCTGAACGCCAAGGCCCGGGACTGGGGCAACCCCTCCACTGACGCTCGCGGGGAGATTGTCAGGGAGTGGGCGGTTGCCGCTGGACTGACCCTCCTCAACAGAGGGTCTGCCCACACGTGCGTGCGACAAAATGGGGGGTCCGTGGTGGACGTAACGTTCGCCACCCCAGCTGTCGCCGCACGAGTCCGGGCCTGGAGGGTCATGTCAGAGGTGGAGACGCTCTCGGACCATAAATATATTAGGTTTGAGGTCTCCACCTCCCACAGTGGAGGGAACCGTTGCGCGGAGCCAGCGAACTTCCCGCGCTGGTCGGTCAGTCGTCTCGACGCCAAGCTGGCGGAAGAGGCGGCGATCGTCCAGTCGTGGCTGGCTGCCCCCGCATACCCGGAAGTGGACGCTGCGGCGATCCACTTCCGGAAGACGGTGACGGCCGTGTGCGATGCGGCCATGCCGAGGTCCCGGCGCCGCCCTGACCACCGCGCGGTCTACTGGTGGTGCCCGGAGATTGCTGACCTCCGGGCCAGGTGCTCGGAAGCGCGGCGGCCGTACACCCGCTGCAGACGGCGGCGGAACGGCCGGCCTGACGAAGAGCTGCCAGCTTCTCAGTTGGCAGCGGAGCGCCAGCTGCACAGCGTCTACAGAGACGCCAAGCGGGAGCTGCAGCTGGCGATAAGCCAGGCCAAGTCCCAGGCTCATGGAGAGGCTCTGGCAGGCCTCGACAGGGACCCATGGGGGCGTCCGTATAGGGCGGCCCGGAACAAGCTCCGAGGCCGGACGCCACCAGTGGCAGAGTCCCTGGAGCCGGCGCTGCTGGGCAACGTGCTGGAGGGGCTCTTCCCCGAAGGGAACCCCCTTCACACCCCTCCAGCGATGGCGACGGTCTCCCCCGAGGAGGACGAGGACCCGGTCTCCATCCCACCGGTTTCAGAGGTGGAGATGGAGGTGGCAGTCTGCCGCCTGAGCGGCAAAAGGACTGCGCCGGGTCCGGACGGGATCCCAGGGCGGGTCCTAAGGATCGCCCTGAAGGAGGTGGGAGGCCGGCTTCGGGAACTCTTCGACATGTGCCTCACGTCGGGGCGGTTCCCGAAGCCGTGGAAGGATGGCCGGCTGTGCCTGCTCCGGAAGGAGGGCCGACCAGAGGACTCTCCTTCCGGGTACAGGCCAATAGTGCTGCTGGACGACACGGGTAAGCTGTTAGAGCGAGTGATAGCTACCCGTGTCGTCCGCCACTTGGAGGGAACTGGGCCCGGACTCTCCGAGGCCCAGTATGGGTTCAGAGCGGGGCGGTCTACAATAGACGCCCTGCTCTGGCTCAAGAGGTGGACGCAGGAGGCGGTCGGCGAGGGTCAAAAGGCGTTGGCTGTCTCCCTTGACATTGCCAACGCCTTCAACAGCCTGCCGCACGCCACGATACAGGAGGCACTCCGCTTCCATGGAGTGCCCCTGTATCTGCGGAGGCTGTTGGCCGACTACCTCCAGGGCCGGGAGGTCCTGGTGGAGGGACGTGACGGATTGAGGCGCCGTCGCGTCTCCTGCGGAGTTCCACAGGGGTCGGTTCTGGGTCCACTCCTGTGGAACATAGGCTACGACTGGGTGCTCCGTGGCTCGCTTCCCGCAAGAATGCGGGTCGCGTGCTACGCGGATGACACCCTAGTCGTAGCCAAGGGGAGGGACCTCAGGGAGACGGTGCGGCTGGCCACGGTGGGAACAACCCTCGTGGTCAGTCGCATACGTGCCTTGGGGCTGGAGGTCGCCCTCCCGAAGACCGAGGCCCTGCTCTTTCATGGGCCTCGAGGGGGACCCCCTCCAGGAACGCGGGTAATCCTGGATGGGGTCTCGGTCCGGGTCGGGGTCCAGATGAGGTATCTGGGTCTCGTCCTGGACGGGAGATGGGCGTTTGGGGCCCATTTTGCCCAATTGGCCCCAAAAGTCGTGGGAGCCGCGGCCGCCCTGGGGAGGCTGCTGCCCAACGTGGGTGGCCCTAGCGCCAACTGCCGCCGGCTGTACTCCGGAGTGATCCGGAGTATGGCCCTGTACGGGGCACCTGTCTGGGTGGACGCCCTCAGTCGCGGCAACATGGCCCTGCTGCGACGTCCGCAGCGGGTCATCGCGACGAGGGCGATCCGGGGATACCGGACGGTGTCCTGGACGGCGGCATGCGTGCTGGCCGGTGACCCCCCCTGGGGGCTTCGGGCGGAGATCCTCGCCGAAGTGTACCACTTCGTGGCGGCGAGGAGATCCCGTGGGGAGCCCCCAGCGTGGGAGGAGGTCGCACGCATGCGTCGGCTGGCGCGGGCCGCCCTGTTGCGGCGGTGGACGGAGGACCTGGCTCCGCCGGTCCCAGGTCAGTGGACGGTGGAGGCCATCCGTCCGGTCCTCCGGAGGTGGGTGGGGCGGCGACATGGGTCGCTGACCTTCCGTCTCGTGCAGGTGCTTTCCGGACACGGATGTTTCGGGAAGTACCTGCAC
>OX346722.1:15813215-15838215 GCA_947063395.1 Hemistola chrysoprasaria
CACCGAAGCCCAAGAAGGGTGCGAGAGCGGCCGTTCACATCCCGGCCGCCCCCGCCCGAGCTCCCACCCAGGGGGGAGTAGAGGAGGCGATGGAGATAGCCGGCCTATAATATGGCCCATCGTCTCCTCCAGGCGAATGTCAACCACTGCGCCGCCTCACAGGATTTGCTCGTGCAGAGCATGGCGCAGTGGTTCATCGAGGTGGCGGTGGTCTCCGAGCCATATTTCGTCCCTCCCACGGGGCGTTGGGTAGGAGACAGTGGTGGCTCGGTGGCCATAGTAGTGTCCACGGCGTCCGGCGTTCCTCCCCCTTCGGTCGTAGCCAGGGGGAGTGGATATGTAGCGGTCCTCTGGCGAGAGTACCTCCTCGTAGGTGTGTACTTCTCGCCAAACAGGAGCCTCGCCGACTTTGAGTCGTTCTTGGACGGGGTAGGGGCCCTCATTGGGCAGACTCTACCCCGTCCCGCGCTCGTCATGGGGGACTTCAACGCCAAATCCGTGGCGTGGGGATCTCCCAGGACTGATGCGCGTGGCGAGGCTCTGGAGGAGTGGGCGACAGCGGCCGGCCTGGTGGTGCTCAACCACGGGTCGGCGAACACGTGCGTGCGGCGGAACGGGGGGTCCATAGTGGACCTCTCATTTGCCGCCCCAGCTATCGCACGCCGTGTTCAGGACTGGAAGGTGGTGGAGGATGTGGAGACACTGTCGGATCACTTATATATCCGTTTCAGTGTCTCCACAAATTCCAGTCCTCGTCGCCCGAGGACGACGCCGTCGACGCGGAGGTGGGCCCTGAAGAGCCTGGACGAGGAGGCCCTAATAGAGGCCTCCATAGTTCAGGCGTGGCTGACGCCCCAGGAGGGGCCACTGGATGTGGAGGATGAGACCGAGTGGTTCCGGGATGCCATGTCGCAGATCTGCGACGCAGGCATGTCCCGGGCCAGGTCTCATCCTCAAAAGACGAGTGTGTACTGGTGGTCTCCGGAAATCGCAGCCGAACGCTCCGGCTGCGTGGAGGCCCGGCGCCAGTACACACGTCGTTTCAGGGGGAGGCGCCAGCAGGTGGGCGAGCGCGAGCGACGTGCGCGGGAGGAGGCCGATCAGCAGTTGTATGACGTGTACAGGGAGCGTACGCGGGCTCTGCAACTGCTGATCGGTGACTCGAAAGAGCGGGCCAAGGCGGAACTCCTAGAGTCTCTGAACCGGGATCCGTGGGGGCGGCCCTATAAGATGGTCAGGGGAAAACTCCGACCATGGGCCCCCCCACTTACAGAGACTCTGGAGCCCCGCCTACTGGAGGAGGTGGTGGCCACGCTCTTTCCCTCCGGGGAGGAGTTTGAGCCTCCGGAGATGGCGCCGCCGCAGAGGGCGAGCCAGGACCAGGGGGTGGTGCCACAGGTGTCGGAGGTGGAGCTGGGGTATGCCGTGTCCCGCCTGCGCGGGAAGCGCAAGGCACCGGGACCAGACGGCATCCCCGGCGTGGCATGGGTCCTGGCGTTAGACGCCCTGGGGGACCGCTTCAGGAGGCTCATGGACGCCTGCCTGGAGTCGGGGCGGTTCCCCACGAGGTGGAAGACGGGCAGCCTGGTGCTCCTCAAGAAGGAGGGACGCGCAGCAGACTCCCCCTCAGCGTACCGTCCCATCGTCTTGCTTGACGAGGCGGACAAGCTGTTTGAACGGGTGGTGGCTTGCCGCCTCGTCAAGCATTTGTCAAGGGTGGGCCCGGATTTGTCGGAGCGACAATTCGGCTTCCGGGTGGGCCGGTCGACGATTGACGCTATCAAGAGCGTCAAGGCCCACTCGGATGAGGTAGTTGCCCGCGGCGGTGTTATGTTGGCGGTGTCCCTAGACATCGCCAACGCGTTCAACACAATGCCGTGGGCCGTCATCAGGGAGGCACTTAAATACCACAATGTGCCTCCCTACCTATGCCGAATTGTCGGGGCCTACCTCTCGGATAGGTATATAACCTATCCGGGGACGGAGGGACGGTCGCTGAGAAGGGAGATGTCGTGCGGTGTTCCACAGGGTTCGGTCTTAGGACCGCTCCTGTGGAACATCGGGTACGACTGGGTGCTGCGCGGGGATCTCCCCCCTGGGGCCAGCGTGACGTGCTACGCTGACGACACGCTCGTCATGGCCCCGGGGGGGACATTCGAGGAGGCTGCCCGCCTTGCCACCGTGGCGGTGGGGGAGGTGGTGGGACGGATAGGGAGGTTGGGACTCCGGGTCGCGCTCAATAAAACCGAGGCCCTTTGTTTTCACGGGCCTCGGAGAGCCCCACCCGGGGGTTCGAGCATCCCTATCGGAGGGGTCCGCATCGGGGTCGAGTCCTCGATGCGATATCTTGGACTCGTCCTCGACGGGCGGTGGAACTTCCGGGAGCACTTCTCCCGGTTGTCTCCCCGTCTGATGGGGGCTGCGGCCGCTCTCAAGCGGCTGCTGCCCAACCTTGGTGGACCCAAGGCCAGCTGCCGCCGCCTCTATATGGGGGTGGTGCGGTCTATGGCCCTGTATGGGGCCCCCGTATGGGTAGATGCCCTGACGGAGCAAACCATCGCCCACCTGAGGAAACCTCAGAGGGTGATGGCCGTCGGGGTAATACGGGGATACCGCACCGTCTCCTATGAGGCGGCATGCCTGTTGGCTGGTTCCCCTCCCTGGGACTTGGAGGCGGAGCTGTGCGCCGCTCGGTATGAGTGGCGCACTGCACTCCGTCTCCGTGGGGAATTCCCTGCCCCCAGGGAGGTGAACCAGTGGAAGGAGGCGGCCAACGAGGCATTGCTCGAGAGGTGGAGGACGCGCCTGGCCCACCCTCGAGCAGGCAGCTGGACAGTGGTGGCAGTCCGTCCACTACTCCAGGAGTGGACGGATAGGCAGCACGGGTCGCTTACCTACCGGCTTGTGCAGGTGCTTACGGGGCACGGATGCTTCGGCAAGTACCTGCACCACATAGCCGGTAGGGAACCGACCCCCGCTTGCCACCACTGTGGATGTGACGTGGACACGGCGCAGCACACACTGGAGGAGTGCCCAGCATGGGCCAGTGAGCGTCGTACCCTCGTCACAGTTATGGGGGCCGAGCTCTCGTTAGCAACCATGGTTCGAACCATGGTTGAGAGCGAGACCTCGTGGAGGGCAGCGGTCGAATTCTGCGAGACTATCATCTTGCAGAAGGAGACCGCGGAGCGTGATCGCGAGGCCACTACCGACCTCGCGATGCGCGCCCGGAGACCAGGGCGTCGAAGAAGGCTCTTCCACGCCCTTCTCCATCCCCCATAACACGGGTCTAGGCGGTGAGTGCGGGGGCACCCACCGCCGAATAGATTAGACCCGCGAGGTGGCGCGCGCGGTATCCCGCGCGCCCCTTTTGTGTTGGGGGCGAGAACTTCTCCTCGCCCCCCGCGGTGGGGTCCTCTACGGAGGACCGAACGCCGTCCGGGCTGCGGACGAGTGCTTCGGCGTACCCGTGGTCCGGACACATGGCGTCCCGCTGGATAACCCCCAGGTTTTTTAGTGGGTAAACCCCGCCGTTACATCTTGGCGGGGGAGTCCCACATACCGCCCTGCCGCCCCCCGGCGCAGGGTGACGATGCGTAAAGCATTTTTCCTGGGAAAAAAAAAAAAAAAAAAAAAAAAAAAAAAAAAAGGTTAGGTTAGGTTAGGTTAGGTTAGGTTAGGTTAGGTTAGGTTAGGTTAGGTTAGGTTAGGTTAGGTTAGGTTAGGTTAGGTTAGGTTAGGTTAGGTTAGGTTAGGTTAGGTTAGGTTAGGTTAGGTTAGGTTAGGTTAGGTTAGGTTAGGTTAGGTTAGGTTAGGTTAGGTTAGGTTAGGTTAGGTTAGGTTAGGTTAGGTTAGGTTAGGTTAGGTTAGGTTAGGTTAGGTTAGGTTAGGTTAGGTTAGGTTAGGTTAGGTTAGGTTAGGTTAGGTTAGGTTAGGTTAGGTTAGGTTAGGTTAGGTTAGGTTAGGTTAGGTTAGGTTAGGTTAGGTTAGGTTAGGTTAGGTTAGGTTAGGTTAGGTTAGGTTAGGTTAGGTTAGGTTAGGTTAGGTTAGGTTAGGTTAGGTTAGGTTAGGTTAGGTTAGGTTAGGTTAGGTTAGGTTAGGTTAGGTTAGGTTAGGTTAGGTTAGGTTAGGTTAGGTTAGGTTAGGTTAGGTTAGGTTAGGTTAGGTTAGGTTAGGTTAGGTTAGGTTAGGTTAGGTTAGGTTAGGTTAGGTTAGGTTAGGTTAGGTTAGGTTAGGTTAGGTTAGGTTAGGTTAGGTTAGGTTAGGTTAGGTTAGGTTAGGTTAGGTTAGGTTAGGTTAGGTTAGGTTAGGATAGGTTAGGTTAGGTTAGGTTAGGTTAGGTTAGGTTAGGTTAGGTTAGGTTAGGTTAGGTTAGGTTAGGTTAGGTTAGGTTAGGTTAGGTTAGGTTAGGTTAGGTTAGGTTAGGTTAGGTTAGGTTAGGTTAGGTTAGGTTAGGTTAGGTTAGGTTAGGTTAGGTTAGGTTAGGTTAGGTTAGGTTAGGTTAGGTTAGGTTAGGTTAGGTTAGGTTAGGTTAGGTTAGGTTAGGTTAGGTTAGGTTAGGTTAGGTTAGGTTAGGTTAGGTTAGGTTAGGTTAGGTTAGGTTAGGTTAGGTTAGGTTAGGTTAGGTTAGGTTAGGTTAGGTTAGGTTAGGTTAGGTTAGGTTAGGTTAGGTTAGGTTAGGTTAGGTTAGGTTAGGTTAGGTTAGGTTAGGTTAGGTTAGGTTAGGTTAGGTTAGGTTAGGTTAGGTTAGGTTAGGTTAGGTTAGGTTAGGTTAGGTTAGGTTAGGTTAGGTTAGGTTAGGTTAGGTTAGGTTAGGTTAGGTTAGGTTAGGTTGGGGTGCGTGCAGGAAACCTCCCCGTGGTGCACCCTGGGCAACGGCGTCGCCGGCTAATATCCTGCCAAGTGGGCTGCGGTGGGCTCTTCAGTGAGTAGACCGCCGCGCCCGGAGTGAGAGCGGGCTCAGTAATGAGTCTCGCCGGGCAGGCGCGTTCCGACTAGCGGACGTGCCTGCGGGCGCCCCAGCTCCCCTGTATCAGGGGACTCCGGGGCGCAACAGGGACCGCTCTCAGTACACCTCTGTTGATCAGAGGTGACATGTGAGCGGCAGTTAGGGACTGGGTGGGTTGGGGTTCACCTCACAAGCGTGCGGGCTCCCTCTGGAGTAGACCGCCGCACACGTTCTGGGCCTAGCGGTTCAGACGTCAGTGAGATGGGGCTTGCCTTAATTGGCCGGCCCAGTGGAGACAACCACATTAAAAAACCTTAAAGTCCTGGGGTGTCGACCTATCCGCCCCGGGTCGCCTCCTAGAAGACTAGGAGGTGGTCGGTGAGTATTCGGCCAGCTAGAGGTCACCCGCGGATACCACCCGCCCTCCGTGTGTATATAGGGTTACCCAGGTAGAGGGAGTATGCCTGGGTGGACCAACCTATCTCCCGTTCTCGTGGGAACAAAATGGAATTAAATAATATAAATCAAATAAAAAATTCGGACGTGGTGGCGTCTTCGGACGCGGTGGCAGACTTGTCTGCAGGACGTGTAGAAGCAGAGGTACGTGCAATGCTTGCAGGTACTCCTGAAAAGGAGCTAAGAGTGGAGTTGAGAAAGCTCTCGGATACCGAGGTCTCAGACTGTAGTTTTAGGACTGTAGCTTCAAATGAGGGTGCAAGTGACTCGGTCAGATATTGGAGGAAGCGCAGTGCACATTCAGACCTGGAGATTGACTTGAGTTCTCTAGATACTGAGGGAGACTCAGACACGGTGGTTACATCAGCGGCTGCGATGGTACCAATGAAAGGTGCAGCCCACAAATCAAAGAGAGGACGAGGTAAACTTCCCGCTACAGGGGAACACATTGGGAAGTCAAAGATTGACTTCCTCGTTACAAATGAGGAAGAACAGAGACCCTCTGAGGAAGAGGTGACGGAAGCGGCCAAGACGGTGTTGCGTATGAAGAAAACATACCGTACCCCGAACGCTCCGTCAACTGCTGAACTGACGACGCAATCCGAAGAGAAGCTTCGGAAGATGGTGCTGGGATCACTCGATATCATCAGTGACGTAGCCAAGAGGTCTAAAAACCTTAAAGGCACGATGGTAAGGAGCCTTAAAGTGGCGACGGATACCATCCGAGAGGCTGCTCTGATGATCGGATCCCGTTCGGTCTCCGAAGAGCTAGATGTCATGAAGGCTGAAAATCTAAGTCTTCAGAAAGAAGTGGAGATATTGCGCCGTGAAATGGCGCAATTGCGACAACAACCGGCTACTGCTGCGATTACCCTGCAAAACTCGGCGAAGCTGGCGGAAGAGATTACCCGGAAGGTTCTGGACGCCGTTACAGGCATAGTGGATACCCGCCTTGCAGGAATTGAAAGGCGAATTACATCAATCAAGGGAAGGTCTAGCGCAGTTTCGTTGGCGGCCCCAGATGCAGCCTCAGAGCCAGCCAACCCTTCAGTTGACAGAATCGAGAACAATATTCCTCCTCCGTCTTTGTCTGATGTTGAGACTCTGTCACGCGTGTCAAATGCCAGGCAGGCCAAGTCCGCCAAGGCTACTGACCCTGTCCCACAGACAGGCAAAAAGCGAAAGAGGAATAAGAGAAAAAACAAAGGGAAAACCTTGCCTGCGCAGGACCCTTCACAGGCGATGCCTTCCAGCGGTACCGCTCCGGAGACACAGTATGGGTGGAACATGGTGGTAAAGCGAGGGGGGAAAAAGGCATCCACCATGGTCCGAAAAAAGGTGAAAATCCCATCCGCACCCAAGACAGCAGCGGTGACACTGACGTTGCAGCCAGAGGCGGAAAGGAACGGGGCGACTTACGAGTCCATACTGACGGAAGCCAAAAAGAAAATAGACCTCCCGGCGCTAGGTATAGACAGCGTGCGCTTCCGTAAGGCGGCGACCGGCGGTCGCCTTTTGGAAATAGGTGGAGAAGATGGGGCACTAAAGGCTGACACTTTGGTAGCCAAGTTGAAAGAGGTGCTAAGTCAGGAGACGGTAAAGATACACCGCCCCATTATGCGCACCGACCTACGGGTTCTCGGGTTGGATGACTCTGTCACGCCAGGCGAAGTCACCACAGCTGTGGCAAAGGTGGGCGCTTGCGATGTGGACCTTGTAAAGGCCGGAAAAATTACTCCTTCTGGCACTGTCGTGATTAGCTGCCCCGTCACGGCAGCGAAGAAAGTTGTAGAAGCTGGCCGAGTGGTTGTGGGGTGGACTTCAGCCCGAGTCACGGTGATTGCCCCTAGACCCCGGCGCTGCTACAAGTGTATGGGTGCAGGGCACTACTCATGTGGCTGTGAAGCCAGCATTGACCTCACAGGCCGATGCTTTAAGTGTGGCCAAGCGGGCCACTTCTTGCGCGAGTGCACGAAAGAGCCCCATTGTGCGGTATGTGCTGAGGTGGGTAAGCCTACAGCGCATTTGATTGGAGCACAGGGATGTGTCAATCACTTCCTTAAAGAGGATCCCAAAAAGAAGGGAAGAGGTAGACGTGGGGCCAGTGGCAAGTCCGCGGCTCCAGTTTTCCAGCTGCCTCTGGACGTTGAGGGCCCTATGGATGCTGTAAATTAGATGGACATAGAGGTACTGCAGGCGAATATCAACCACTCTGCCAGGGCCCAGGATCTTTTGATTCAGACCGTGTCGGAGTGGCAGATAAAAGTTGCGGTAGTCGCAGAACCTTATGTTGTCCCACCCAGGGACAACTGGATAGGGGACCGCGACGGCTTAGTAGCCATATATGTGCCATCCAGCGTCGACTCCCTGCCCGTTGGCGACAAGGTTCGGGGTCATGGATGTGTTTTGGTCATTGTGGGAGCCATTGCCTTCATTGGGATATATTGTTCACCCAATTTGGGCTTTACCGACTTCGAGCGACTGCTAGCAGAGGCTGGAGCCCTAGTCGCACGGGCGTATCCTCGCCCCGTGCTAGTTGCCGGTGATTTCAACGCCAAGTCCACGGCGTGGGGATCGCCGGTCACAGACGTGCGGGGAGAGGCATTGGAGGACTGGGCCGTGAGCTTAGGACTCGCAGTCCTTAACAGAGGGAGAGAAAACACCTGCGTTCGACGTGAGGGAGGATCGATAGTCGATCTCTCCTTCGCCTCTGTTCCCCTTTCGCGCCGTGTTGAGGACTGGAGAGTTGCTGTGAACACGGAGACTCTTTCCGATCACCGCTACATCCGGTTGCGAGTGTCCTCATCTTCCACATCTGCGGAAGCAACCCAGTCCCCACTTAACGGACCCAATCGGAGATGGGTGCTAGGACGATTCAACGAGGGGCTTGCCAAAGAGGCCGCGCTTGTGGAGGCGTGGTCAAGAGGGAACTCTGATCCCACGGACGTGGACGAGGAGGCGAGCAAGCTCTGCGATGCGCTCACCCGAGTGTGCGATGCGTCGATGCCACGAACCAAACCGTTTGCTCCTCGGCGTTGGGTGTACTGGTGGAAGGCAGAGCTCCGCGAGCTGCGTAGAGCATGTGTTCATTCTCGCCGTATGTACGCCCGCGCCCGACGGAGACAAGTCCGAGACAGGGACCGCGAGAACGTCCTCTACCAGCAGTACAGGAATGCGTGCCTGGCGCTACAGCACGGCATCAGTGAGGCCAAAGACTCGTGCTGGAAAGAGTGGCTCGACTCCCTTAATAGGGACCCGTGGGGCAGGCCGTATAAGCTCGTCAGAGCCAAGTTACGGCCTTGGGCTCCTCCAATCACATCTAGCTTAGAACCACAGTTCGTGGCTAGAGTGGTGGGTGCCCTCTTTCCCCAGCAAGACGAGTGGGTACCACCCCTGATGGCGAGTACTAGCATTGTGGCCGGCGTGGAGGCGGAAGAGATACTGCCAGTATCTGCGGCCGAGCTCGGAGCTGCCCTTCTCCGACTTCGCGCCAAGAAAACCGCACCGGGCTTGGACGGCATCCCAGGGCGTGCTATAGTCGTGGCGCTTAAGCCTCTAGAGGAGTGGACGAGGTCCCTGTTCACCCTGTGCCTCAGGCGTGGACGCTTTCCTTTACAGTGGAAGACGGGCAAACTCGTCCTCCTAAGGAAGGATGGTCGCCCTGCTGAGAATCCGTCGGCTTACCGGCCAATCGTGCTGCTGAGCGAGTTGAGCAAGCTCTTTGAGCGTGTGCTCGCAGCTCGTCTTATGCGCGGCATGGAGCCTGGACTGCACGACGCCCAGCATGGATTTCGCCAAGGCCGGTCGACTCTCGACGCGGTAGCGAAAGTCAGGGAGCTCTCAGAGGAGGCAATTTCGCAGGGCGGCGTGTTGTTGGCCGTCTCTTTGGACATCTCCAACGCCTTCAACACTCTTCCATGGGAAACCATAAAGGCTGCATTGTGTTATCACAACGTGCCTTGCTACCTCCGGGAGGTAATAGCCGACTATTTCAGTGGGCGGAGCGTCATCTACCCAGTGAGTGACGGCAGTTGGCAGAGGCGGGAGATGTCGTGCGGAGTTCCACAGGGGTCAGTCTTAGGGCCACTCCTGTGGAACATAGGTTATGACTGGGTGCTGCGAGGGGACACTCTCCAGGGTGTCAGCGTGATTTGTTACGCGGACGATACCCTGGTGACGGCTCGCGGCCCCAATTATCGCGAGGCAGCAATACTTGCCACGGCGGGAGTGGCACAGGTGGTGCGGCGCATTAAGTCCCTCGGGCTGGAAGTGGCGCTCCACAAATCCGAGGCCATTGCCTTCCATGGCCCTCGTAAACGCCCCCCAGCGGGCAGTAGTATTGTCGTGAGTGGTACTTCCATCGCTGTCGGATCCTCGATCAAGTATCTGGGACTTGTTCTCGACAGTCGATGGAAGTATGAGGAGCATTTCCGGCGCTTGGCCCCAAGGCTGGTGGCTGCAGCCGGAAATTTGGGAAAGTTGCTCCCAAATGTCGGAGGACCGAGTGCGAGGTGCCGACGTCTGTATACGGGTGTCGTGCGTTCTATGGCATTGTATGGTGCGCCAATATGGGCGAATGCTCTGAACCGTAACACCATGGCCATGTTGCGTCGTCCGCAACGGGTCATGGCGCTCAGAGTGGCTCGGGCGTACCGCACCGTGTCATTTGACGGTGCCTGCGTGCTCGCCGGAGTTCCGCCGTGGGACCTCGATGCCGAGGCCCTAGCAGCGATGTACCGGCGACGCGCCGTGGCAAGAAATGAGAATGGTGGTGACCCACCTTTACAGGTAATTGCTCATTGGCATGAGGAGGCGCGCGCAGATGTACTGCGGAAGTGGTATCTGCGCCTCGCAGACCCGGTTGTCAGCCGGGAATTAATAGAGGCGATTCGACCCGTCCTTGTGGAATGGGTCGACCGTAGTTTTGGTCCGCTCACGTACCGCCTGACGCAGTTGTTGTCTGGACACGGCTGCTTTGGGCGGTACTTGTGCCGAGTGGTGCAGAGAGAGCCGTCTGCGATTTGTCACCACTGCGCGGACGGGCTGGAGGACACGGCGCAACACACGCGCGAAGTATGTCCGGCATGGGAAGAAAACCGCACTGCCTTGGCCGCAATTGTCGGACAGGACCTGTCGCTGCCGGCTTTGGTCGCCGCCATGGTCGGTGGTGAAGAGGCCTGGCAAGGCGCATTAGCGTTTGCGGAGGCAGTGATGACCGCGAAGGAGGTTGCAGAAAGGGAGCGTGAGCAAGCCCCGGACTCCCTCCCGATGCGTCGAAGGAGAGTTGGTCGACGGCGTCGCGCATACGTGGCAGCAATGCCACTGTAGGCAGGCGAACAAATAACCGTTTGACGGAGACCTTAGGGTGGCGGACGGGGACTTCTGCTACCCATACTCAACAGGTCTGGTGCTGGTGCACGCTTTGCCGTGTTCCGGGGGCGTCACCATGCGGAGAGGACAGGGGTTGAGCTAAGCTCCCCTCGGAGAGGGTCCGTACGCGGACAGTCGCCGACGGGTCGCGGTTGCGTTTCCGATCCCGTGGCCCGTCCCTCATGGCGACCAGAGGAACACCCCAGGGTTTTAGTCAGTCGGGAAGATCCCCTTCAGGGACTTCCCATCCTGACATAACCCGGCCCTGTCCCCGCATGGCCGGGTATCTGTATGCAGATTTCCCTGGGAAAAAAAAAAAAAAAAAAAAAAAAAAAAAAAAAAAAAAAAAAAAAAAAAAAAAAAAAAAAAGGTTAGGTTAGGTTAGGTTAGGTTAGGTTAGGTTAGGTTAGGTTAGGTTAGGTTAGGCGTGCGAGCAGGAAACCTCCCCGTGGTGCACCCTGGGCAACGGCGTCTATTGACACCGGCTAATATCCTGCCAAGAGGGCTGCGGCGGGCTCTTCAGTGAGCAGACCGCTGCGCCCGGAGCGAGAGCGTGCTCAGTAATGAGTCTCGCCGGGCAGGCGCGCTCCGACTAGCGGACGTGTCTGCGAGCACCCCAGCTCCCCTGTATCAGGGGACTCCGGGGTGCAATAAGCCGCTCTCAGTACGCCTCTGCTCATCAGAGGTGACATGTGAGCGGCAGTTAGGGACTGGGGGGGTTGGGGTTTACCTCACAAGCGTGTGGGCTCCCTTTGGAGTAGACCACCGCATACGTTATGAGCTTAGCGGCTCAGGCGTTAGTGAGATGGGGCTTGCCTTAATTGGCCGGCCCAGTGGAGACAACCACATTAAAAAACCTGAAAGTCCTGGGGTGTCGACCTATCCGCCCCGGGTCGCCTCCTAGAAGATTAGGAGGTGGTCGGAGAGTGTTCGGCCAGCTAGAGGTCACCCACGGATACCGCCCGCCCTCCGTGTGTATATAGGGTTACCCAGGTACAGGGAGTATGTCTGGGTGGACCACCTTATCTCCCGTTCTCGTGGGAACTAAAATGCATTCAAATAAAAATAAAAATCAAAATAATAAAAAAGGAGAGGTAGCGTCTTCGGACGCGGTGAGAGAGGAAAGAAGGCGCAGAGAGAAGAGAGACGAGGAAGAGAGATGGAATAGAGATAAGGAGCATGCAGTAGATCTGATCACTCCTGCTTCATTGCAGGAACAGCTGGATGATGATCACAGGGAAGCGCAGAGGTCTCGGACTCCTGATGAGTTCGACGAAGACTCTGATGTGAGTTTCAGCTCAGATGCATCCGAGAGTTTCCGCACGCAGCGGAAGCGGAAAGAATTGGAAACGACGCCGTCGCCATCGGTGTCACAGCCGAAGAGAGGACGAGGCCGACCTCCGACTACGGGCCAGTATGTTGGGCTCCATAAGGCCAAAATGGAGCTCAACAAAGCAAAAGAGGAGGAGCTTAAACTAGAGAGAGAGCGAGAAGCACTCGAGGAGCTGCGGATCAGGCGCCAGCGCTCCGCTGATGCCTACCGCTTGACCAAGGACGCGGAAGAAGGACTTCCGGACCTGAATGGTCAAGCGCGTAATTTTCTAGAGCAAATCTCTTACGTGGCTGCTACTTCTGGAAACATGAAGGGTGGCCACGTTAAGATTCTCAAGGAATCTGTGAGGGGCCTCCAGGCCACAATAGAGGAGCTGCGGGAGCGCACCGTGACTGATGAAGTCGCGCGCCTTGAAGCCGCAAATAAGCGCCTTGCGAGTGAACTTGCTGAGGTGCGTAAGGAGCTGGCGGAGCTCCGTTCCCAGAGGCAACTGGCCCCGGTTCCACACCAGGGCCCATCTCTAGCGGAAATAAGCCGCGTGGTGATAGAAGAGTGCGGAAAAATGGTAAGTGCCCGGCTCGAGAACATCGAGGACCGTCTGCTTCCTGCCTCCCGTATCCGGCCACCTTTAGCAGCGGACAGCCGCGCTCCGGCTCTCGTTGAGGATCCACCTTCAGCCACGGCCTTAGAGATACCCACCGCCCCTTCGACTAGGCGGAAGAAACCCACGAAGAAGAAAAAGGCAGCCAAGGCATCACAAGGCGCAAGTCAGCCACCCCCTTCGCAGCCTATGAGCGAGACGTGGACCACGGTGACCCACAGGAAGCGCACCAATAAGCCCATCAAAGAGCCGGCCGCTCCACCGCCAGCACGTGAGAAAAAACCCCCTCGAAAGCCAAAGTTGCGTGTTCCACGCTCTTCGGCTGTAGTCATCGCGCTAGAGCCATGCGCCGGTGAGGAGGGGATATCCTATAGTGACGTGTTCCAATTGGCCAAGAAACACGTCAACCTAGCCGAGTTGGGCATAGGCGCGGGATTACGAGTCCGCGCGGCCGCCACTGGTGCCAGAGTGCTGCAGTTGCCAGTCTCGGCTCCAGCCGAAGCAGCGAGCACCCTGGCGGCCAAGATCAAGGAGGCGGCAGGTGATTTGGTCCGGGTGTCCACGCCTGAGAAGTGCGTTGAGATGCGCATCTCGGGTCTGGACGACTCAGCCACGAAAGAGGAAGTGGTGGCGGCAGTCGCCAAAGCGGGAGATTGCTCCCCAGGAGCAATAAGAGCTGGCGAAATTAAACGCCAACCTTGCCGTCCGGGCACACTTTGGCTGCGGTGCCCTATTGCCGCAGCTAAAAAGGCAACAGCGGGCCGAATCTTGGTGGGCTGGGTCTCAGCCGAATTCAAGATTTTAGAGGCTAGGCCTCTTAGATGTTATAGATGTCTGGAGGCGGGACATGTAGGTTCCACCTGCACATCGAGCGTAGACTGCAAAGGGCTTTGCTTCCGCTGCGGTCAGCCCGGCCATAAGTCGGCCGAGTGCTCCGCTACCGCGCCCCACTGCCCAGCGTGTGAGGCAGCGGGTACAGCATCGAGTCATCGCATCGGTGCCAAGACGTGCAAAGCTGCCACGTCTAAGCGGGCCGCAAAGAGAAAGGCTCCGGCTCAAGGGGGACGTAAAGACCCCTCCAAGCCTCCCGTGCGCAACGCGCACGAGGAGGGTGGAATGGAAACTTAACAAATTCCATTCCACCCTTGGTCCTGGGGCGACAGATCGGGGGATCGGTCACCCCACTCATTGGACCCCGAGTCGTAAGGCGCAAACTTCGTGAGTTTGGGACGCCTTCCCCGCGCAGAGATGGAGGGCTTCGACCCTCTCCGAGTAGAACCCAAGTATAATGGGTGCCGCAGTAGGGATCGCGGTTGCGCATATCGATCCCGTGTTTCCTACACATGCGTGAAGCGCAGACTCCCCAGGTTTTTTAGTGGGTATTCCGCCGGGCTGGCCCCCCGGCGGCGAGTCCCACATAACCCCTCCTACTCCCCCGGGTGGGAGGGGTATGCGTCAAAGCATTTTTCCTGGGAATAAAAAAAAAAAAAAAAAAAAAAAAAAAAAAAAAAAGGTTAGGTTAGGTTAGGTTAGGTTAGGTTAGGTTAGGTTAGGTTAGGTTAGGTTGGGGTGCGAGCAGGAAACCTCCCCGTGGTGCACCCTGGGCAACGGCGTCTATTGACACCGGCTAATATCCTGCCAAGAGGGCTGCGGCGGGCTCTTCAGTGAGCAGACCGCTGCGCCCGGAGCGAGAGCGTGCTCAGTAATGAGTCTCGCCGGGCAGGCGCGCTCCGACTAGCGGACGTGTCTGCGAGCACCCCAGCTCCCCTGTATCAGGGGACTCCGGGGTGCAATAAGCCGCTCTCAGTACGCCTCTGCTCATCAGAGGTGACATGTGAGCGGCAGTTAGGGACTGGGGGGGTTGGGGTTTACCTCACAAGCGTGTGGGCTCCCTTTGGAGTAGACCACCGCATACGTTATGAGCTTAGCGGCTCAGGCGTTAGTGAGATGGGGCTTGCCTTAATTGGCCGGCCCAGTGGAGACAACCACATTAAAAAACCTGAAAGTCCTGGGGTGTCGACCTATCCGCCCCGGGTCGCCTCCTAGAAGATTAGGAGGTGGTCGGAGAGTGTTCGGCCAGCTAGAGGTCACCCACGGATACCGCCCGCCCTCCGTGTGTATATAGGGTTACCCAGGTACAGGGAGTATGTCTGGGTGGACCACCTTATCTCCCGTTCTCGTGGGAACTAAAATGCATTCAAATAAAAATAAAAATCAAAATAATAAAAAAGGAGAGGTAGCGTCTTCGGACGCGGTGAGAGAGGAAAGAAGGCGCAGAGAGAAGAGAGACGAGGAAGAGAGATGGAATAGAGATAAGGAGCATGCAGTAGATCTGATCACTCCTGCTTCATTGCAGGAACAGCTGGATGATGATCACAGGGAAGCGCAGAGGTCTCGGACTCCTGATGAGTTCGACGAAGACTCTGATGTGAGTTTCAGCTCAGATGCATCCGAGAGTTTCCGCACGCAGCGGAAGCGGAAAGAATTGGAAACGACGCCGTCGCCATCGGTGTCACAGCCGAAGAGAGGACGAGGCCGACCTCCGACTACGGGCCAGTATGTTGGGCTCCATAAGGCCAAAATGGAGCTCAACAAAGCAAAAGAGGAGGAGCTTAAACTAGAGAGAGAGCGAGAAGCACTCGAGGAGCTGCGGATCAGGCGCCAGCGCTCCGCTGATGCCTACCGCTTGACCAAGGACGCGGAAGAAGGACTTCCGGACCTGAATGGTCAAGCGCGTAATTTTCTAGAGCAAATCTCTTACGTGGCTGCTACTTCTGGAAACATGAAGGGTGGCCACGTTAAGATTCTCAAGGAATCTGTGAGGGGCCTCCAGGCCACAATAGAGGAGCTGCGGGAGCGCACCGTGACTGATGAAGTCGCGCGCCTTGAAGCCGCAAATAAGCGCCTTGCGAGTGAACTTGCTGAGGTGCGTAAGGAGCTGGCGGAGCTCCGTTCCCAGAGGCAACTGGCCCCGGTTCCACACCAGGGCCCATCTCTAGCGGAAATAAGCCGCGTGGTGATAGAAGAGTGCGGAAAAATGGTAAGTGCCCGGCTCGAGAACATCGAGGACCGTCTGCTTCCTGCCTCCCGTATCCGGCCACCTTTAGCAGCGGACAGCCGCGCTCCGGCTCTCGTTGAGGATCCACCTTCAGCCACGGCCTTAGAGATACCCACCGCCCCTTCGACTAGGCGGAAGAAACCCACGAAGAAGAAAAAGGCAGCCAAGGCATCACAAGGCGCAAGTCAGCCACCCCCTTCGCAGCCTATGAGCGAGACGTGGACCACGGTGACCCACAGGAAGCGCACCAATAAGCCCATCAAAGAGCCGGCCGCTCCACCGCCAGCACGTGAGAAAAAACCCCCTCGAAAGCCAAAGTTGCGTGTTCCACGCTCTTCGGCTGTAGTCATCGCGCTAGAGCCATGCGCCGGTGAGGAGGGGATATCCTATAGTGACGTGTTCCAATTGGCCAAGAAACACGTCAACCTAGCCGAGTTGGGCATAGGCGCGGGATTACGAGTCCGCGCGGCCGCCACTGGTGCCAGAGTGCTGCAGTTGCCAGTCTCGGCTCCAGCCGAAGCAGCGAGCACCCTGGCGGCCAAGATCAAGGAGGCGGCAGGTGATTTGGTCCGGGTGTCCACGCCTGAGAAGTGCGTTGAGATGCGCATCTCGGGTCTGGACGACTCAGCCACGAAAGAGGAAGTGGTGGCGGCAGTCGCCAAAGCGGGAGATTGCTCCCCAGGAGCAATAAGAGCTGGCGAAATTAAACGCCAACCTTGCCGTCCGGGCACACTTTGGCTGCGGTGCCCTATTGCCGCAGTTAAAAAGGCAACAGCGGGCCGAATCTTGGTGGGCTGGGTCTCAGCCGAAGTCAAGATTTTAGAGGCTAGGCCTCTTAGATGTTATAGATGTCTGGAGGCGGGACATGTAGGTTCCACCTGCACATCGAGCGTAGACTGCAAAGGGCTTTGCTTCCGCTGCGGTCAGCCCGGCCATAAGTCGGCCGAGTGCTCCGCTACCGCGCCCCACTGCCCAGCGTGTGAGGCAGCGGGTACAGCATCGAGTCATCGCATCGGTGCCAAGACGTGCAAAGCTGCCACGTCTAAGCGGGCCGCAAAGAGAAAGGCTCCGGCTCAAGGGGGACGTAAAGACCCCTCCAAGCCTCCCGTGCGCAACGCGCACGAGGAGGGTGGAATGGAAACTTAACAAATTCCATTCCACCCTTGGTCCTGGGGCGACAGATCGGGGGATCGGTCACCCCACTCATTGGACCCCGAGTCGTAAGGCGCAAACTTCGTGAGTTTGGGACGCCTTCCCCGCGCAGAGATGGAGGGCTTCGACCCTCTCCGAGTAGAACCCAAGTATAATGGGTGCCGCAGTAGGGATCGCGGTTGCGCATATCGATCCCGTGTTTCCTACACATGCGTGAAGCGCAGACTCCCCAGGTTTTTTAGTGGGTATTCCGCCGGGCTGGCCCCCCGGCGGCGAGTCCCACATAACCCCTCCTACTCCCCCGGGTGGGAGGGGTATGCGTCAAAGCATTTTTCCTGGGAATAAAAAAAAAAAAAAAAAGGTTAGGTTAGGTTAGGTTAGGTTAGGTTAGGTTAGGTTAGGTTAGGTTAGGTTAGGTTAGGTTAGGTTAGGTTAGGTTAGGTTAGGTTAGGTTAGGTTAGGTTAGGTTAGGTTAGGTTAGGTTAGGTTAGGTTAGGTTAGGTTAGGTTAGGTTAGGTTAGGTTAGGTTAGGTTAGGTTAGGTTAGGTTAGGTTAGGTTAGGTTAGGTTAGGTTAGGTTAGGTTAGGTTAGGTTAGGTTAGGTTAGGTTAGGTTAGGTTAGGTTAGGTTAGGTTAGGTTAGGTTAGGTTAGGTTAGGTTAGGTTAGGTTAGGTTAGGTTAGGTTAGGTTAGGTTAGGTTAGGTTAGGTTAGGTTAGGTTAGGTTAGGTTAGGTTAGGTTAGGTTAGGTTAGGTTAGGTTAGGTTAGGTTAGGTTAGGTTAGGTTAGGTTAGGTTAGGTTAGGTTAGGTTAGGTTAGGTTAGGTTAGGTTAGGTTAGGTTAGGTTAGGTTAGGTTAGGTTAGGTTAGGTTAGGTTAGGTTAGGTTAGGTTAGGTTAGGTTAGGTTTTTTTTTTTTTTTTTTTTTTTTTTTTTTTTTTTTTTTTTTTTTTTTCCTATTCTGACCCTCCGCTGTGTTATATCGGGGAGGTCCTTGTCTATCTTTATCCTTTCAATCCAGTTCTCTCATTTATACTTGCTTGTTTTCATTCTTTCATTCTGCATACTATTTCTTTCTTATATCCATCTCTATCATACTGTTGTTGGTGGGGAGCCAACACTAATTACCTATTCTTTCTACGCTATTCGTATTCTATATTTTTTAGGGTTATACACAAAAAAATTTTTTTTACACGTGTCGGTTGTTTGCGTTGAATGATTTTCTAAATACTACTTATTACAATTTATTTTATCTAGTGCACATATTGTATATGTAATAATATACATATGTACAACTATTTACCTACTTTTATTCCTATTTATTACTATTTTTATTACATCCTTACAATATTCTATAAACTTATCTCTTTTATTTCCATTTTTAACTAGTAAACATATGTTTTCTAATTTTACCTCTATGTCTAGCTTATGTTCTATGTTATACCTATGTACCGCATGAATTGGACAGACTGTGACTACATGTAGAGCGCTTTCCTCCATTGTGGGGTCACATACACATGCTGGGCTCTCCTTTCGCTTAAAACGGTATAAGTACGAGGAGAACCCACCGTGTCCTGTAAGCAGTTGAGTCGTAACAGGGTCTATTTTAAGTTTCCTAATTGCTGGATATGCCTCTATAGCATCTGGGAAAAAACCTTTGGTGGTTGATGCCGTATTCGCGGTTTTATAACGACGATTCCACTCTAACAGGGAGTCGGCTCTTATCTTCCTTTTTGCAAACGACACTGGACACTTGTCGTAATCAGCTTTGGTCTTGAGGTGTACTGCTGCTGTTTTTGCTAGTTCATCTGCTCTCTCGTTTCCCTCCAGCCCCACGTGTGCTTTTATCCAGAAGAGTCGAATATTTTTACCGCTTATTATTATGCTTTGAATATTTTTTCTGGCTCTTACGGCGAGGGGGTGGAGGGACGTGACATTTATAACAGTGTCCAGTGCCGATCTGGAGTCACAGAATATGCTGATAGAGTCCGCATTCCGTTTTAGGGCCTGAGTGGTCGCCTCACAGAGAGCCAGGAGTTCTGCCTGGTAGACGGTGCAGCACTGGTCAAGTTTGAGCTTTCGGGTACTTATTTCTGCGGCATTGTTCCAAATGGACAAAGCCGCGCCGACTTTCCCTTCTAACTTGCTGCCATCCGTAAATATTCTAAGGGCGTTGATGTTATTTTCTTCCAGTGCTGCATCGTCTTCCACGCGGGTGTATTTGAGTGCGGTGTGTTCGGCTGGATGTTGGCAGCTTGCAAAAGCTAACGGTCTCTCTATTTCTCGGTCTCCTACTACTTCCCGGGAGTGACCTTTCTTTATTTCATAAAGCAAGGCTGCTTCCCTGATTCTAATATCCAGAGGAAGCAGCCCGGCAAGTAGTAGTGCCGAGTTAAGTGAGACCGTTTTGTAGGCTTTTGTTATCTTTTGTGCAAAGCCACGTTGCACTGTATTAAGTTGCTTCTGAACTCCTATTTTGCACGAAGCTGATGCCCATGCACTCGCCGCGTATAGGATGGTCGGCTCAACCACCGCCGTATAAATGGTTCGAACAATTTCCGGTTGCAGACCCCATTGAAGTTTTGCCGCTCTTGAGATGACCTTATACAAATTTAGCGCCTTGCGGCATATATTTGCAACGTGGGTGTTGTAAGTCATCTTTTCGTCGATTGTTAGTCCCAGAATTTTTATCTCTTTGGAGATGGCCACGTCGATTCCGCCCATGCTCAGTCTCGGAGTGTCAAATTTCAACTTTTTTGTTACTACCATCGCAGTTGTTTTATGTGGAGCAAATTTTAGTTTATTTTTGACACCCCACGACTGAACATGTCCGAGTGCGGTGTTTGCTTGTCCCTCTATTTCTTGTGCCGTGTCTCCATCGAACATAAGGACGATGTCGTCTGCAAAAGCTTGGCACTTATACCCTTGATTGTGCATTTCTTGTAGGAGTGGGTCGAGCAGGAGATTCCAGAGTAGAGGACCCCCTATTGATCCTTGGACACATCCTTTATTGGTGATCTTTACATGTTCCTCGCCTAAATATCGCAATTTTATGCTTCTATCTGTCAGGTAGCTGTCCATTACCCGTCTCAGATTTAGTGGACATTCTTTCTCAGCCAGTCGGATTCTTATGGCTGGCCACCAAGCACTGTCGAAGGCGCCCTCTATGTCCAGTGATATTAATGTTACCAGCTTTTTCTGGTTTACTTTTTGGTGAATGTACTGAATTAGAGCATAGAGGGCGTCTTCGGTGCCTTTCTGTGGCATGAATCCGAACTGGTTGGGGTTCATCTTAGGTATTGTGTAATACTTGATACGGGTAATGATCATTTTTTCATATACCTTGCCCAATACCGGCAATAGACCAATCGGCCGGTATGATTTTGGCACAGTGTATTTGTTTTTCCCCGGTTTACGGAGAGCTACGACTGTTGCCTCCTTCCATATCCGCGGGAAGTATTCATGTTCAAGGCACTTGTTGAGGAGTTCCAGGAATAGGTTCGGATCGTTGTTGATTGCCTGGCTGCAGATGTCTGCGGTCAAGCCGTCCGCGCCTGGGGCTTTCTTGGGGTTGAAGGAGGAGAGGGCTGTTTGGAGCTCAGTTTGTGTAAACGGCGGGTCGCAGAAGTCATCTTGCTCTCCGTTGTTCACTTCCTCTGCTGCTCTCCTGATCTGTTGGTGATAGGTGCTGTCGTTTGCTTTTTGGTCTTCTGGGTAGAAGGTATCTGCCAACAGTTTTGCGGACCCTTTCGCATCCAGCACCAGCCCATCCTCCTCCAATGGGAGATCTTCTTCCCTTTTTGTACTCCTTCCTACTACTCTGTAAATTCCGTCCCACATTCCCTCCCTATCTTGTTTTCCGCAGAATATTTTCCAGCTCTCGATTTCAGCGGCTTTTGCTGTTTCTTCATACTTTGTCTTATGTTCCAGGTACTCATCAATGACCTTCTTTCTTCGGATCGGCGCGGCCCATCGGATGCGGTTCTTCATGGTGGCGACCTTCTTCTTCATTTCCTGAAGCTTTTCGGACCACCCCGGGATGGTAAGTGTTGTTTTGAGTTTCTTTTTGGGTATGGATATATTGCATGCTGTGTTGATTATAGTTGTATAATTTTGTAAAGTAATTTCTAATTGTTCCTGATTGTTGATTTTTGTTATTTCTTCTATTGTAATTCTGAATTCTGACTTTAATTGGTTTAGTTTCATATGAAATTGTCCCCAATTGGCTTTTTTTGTGTTGAATTTCCTTGTGGTTCTAATTATCGTTCTACCTGTTGATTTTTCCAAATTAATTTTGAACACTATCCCGTTGTGGTCCGAGCTCGTTAAGCCTTCCTCTACTCTCCATTCCTCCACCATGTTGAGCAGATCCTCCGAGCACGCGGTTACATCGACATTGCTGCTATACCGCTTACCTCCTCTCACCGTGTCGAATGTTGGCGTGTTGCCAGTGTTGAGTACCTGGAAGCCGAGTTCATCGAGAGCCGAAGCCATGTCCTCTCCTCTGCTGTCCACAATGACGCTTCCCCACCAACTGTTCTTTGCATTGGCATCTCCCCCAATGAGAATCCTCCGTGATCCCAGTTTCCTTCTGATTTCCGATAGCTGCTCCAGGTATGGCTCTATAGGCTGGTCTGGCTCGAAATAGTAAGATACCAGCGCAATTTTCCATGCCACAGTTTGGATTCTCACCACAACGATGTTGTTTGTGGTGAGTTCCGGGTATTGTTTAACTTCAATTTTTGGGTCAAAGACAGCTATTGCTGCTTTGACAGTCCCATCTCCTATCTGTGTGTTCTGGAAAATTCGTACGCCAGAGTAGTTCTTAATGCTTCGGGCCCCACCCACATATGGCTCCTGGAGCAGCGCCACGGCCGCTTTCCGTTGTTGTGCCTCAATAAAGACCTCATGTGTTGCTAATCTTTTCCTTTGGAGGTTGGCTTGCACGATTGTGTAGCCTGGGGCGCCTTTAGCAGTAGGCTATGGTTGATCTGGCCAAGGATTCCCACTTTCTACGGACCGGGCATTCTTGGCTAAATGCGTTATGGTCTACTTTGTGCATTTTTGCTCTCGTACAATTGATGCATGTAGGAGATACCTCTGCAAGCCATTCTGCGCAATCTGATCTTAAGTGTTGGCCTCCACAATGGCTGCACACGTCGGCAACGTCGTGACAGAATCTCCGGCCATGTCCATAACCTAGACAGCGCGAGCACTGTACTAGTGGGGACTGGTCGGCGACCCTGACTCGCTGCATGTCAACGTGTACAGCCCCTGCAGTGGTCAGACTCTGCCATATGCGTGGAGACACTCTTGCTACCACATGGGAAGTGAGGGGGTTCCGTGCTCTACGCCTGAATCGAATCTCGATGCGGTCGTCCTCTCCCCTCACTTCTTTCAAAAGATGTTTGTTTTGATTGCGGATAGCCTTCACTATGTCCTCGTCCGTATTGCTCTTGAGGACATTAAAGAGCGTTATGAGTGGGTCTTTATTCTTTATGTCTTCCACGTTTAATTGCGCTCCGTTCTGTCTTATTTTGTCTTTTACCCTCTCTATTTCTTCTCTGGTATTACATCCTATTATTACTTTTCTGTCTCTTGCTTTCCTTAGTCTATCGATTCTCATTCCCTCTTCTTTTGCGTTCACAACCTGTTTTAACTGGTCGAGGACTTGCTCTCCCGTTTCTTGTTCGTCTTTTGAGGTTACGACTATGGAGTGGACCGGTGCTCTCGCTACTACGCTGGCATAGGTTCCTTTTGAGGTTGTATGGGCTGTGGCTGACATGTTGAGACAATTCTCCTGCCCTCTCAGCATCTCACCTAGCTTTTCCATTTCTTCCTTGTTTTGTCTCAGCAGTCTACCGTGCTCCTCTATCGCCCTCATCATCTTTTCTGTACTCGCTTTTGTGATGTCTTCGTTTTCTTGCCTTATTTTTTCCTTCTTTTCTTCTAGATTCTTCTCTGTGGGTACTTGTTGTTTGCTTTCCTCCGCTTCTTTTACGAGAGTAAAAAGTCTTTCTACCGCTTCCGTTACCTCGGCCTTTATTTCAGATTTGAGATTTCTGCTGTTGCCAAGATGGAGTTTGGCTTTTACGACGCAGGCTTTGGCTTCGGTAACTCTATTTTTGTAGTTTTTAGTCAGGGTCTGTTTTGGAGACGATGAGGTAGATGGTATTTCTGTAGTCGTGGTTGTTTTTGCTTTTGATTTAGCCGCCGGGTAGATTATTGTCTTGTTTAGTGGGGCCGGAGGTGGAGGCGGGGTTGTTGTCCTAGCCTCTATCTCTCCGATGCTGCGTCGAACGACGGTCATCCCCTCTGCCGAGGGTCCAGCCTTCTCTGTCACATTTTCGTCCTCGAGTTTATTGTGTGGTGATGTTTTATTTTCTCTGGTCGCGGTTGGTTTCTTGGGGTCAGGGGTTCGGTGTCCGAACATCTTGTGGGTGATCTTTTCTGCTACTTAACGTGTAAAGGGCGTTAAGAGTATATAAGAATTGCGTAATTGAATTAATTAATTAAAATAACAAAAGTAAAATAACTTAAATTTTAAGTAGGACAATAAATATTGTTTCTACCGTTCGTCACTGTCTGTTCAATTTTGCTCTAGATAATTTACAATTACTCTTTATTTTTCAGGTTCTACATAAGCAGCGGCCGCCGAGGGACAGGGTAAGTACGTTTGTTTATTTATTTGATATTTTGGTAATAACTATGATTTTTGTATGTTACAGGTGCAGAGCGTCGCTACGGTCGTCGGTGAACGAAGTCAGCGGTGGGTGTCTACAGCTTGGATGACTAGTCACGCTACTTGTTCAACAACGTCCGCTACTACACAGGTAAGTACAGTCAAATTTATTAAAACTAAAATTTTCGTAAAGTAAATTGTAGAGTTACCTCTATAATTCTTTTCTTGGTCTATGTCTACTTATATTCTATAGTTTGTTAATGTAAAACATTGAAATCAATTGAGTTAACAAACAGTTCAATAAGTCATTTGAAATAAAGCTAGTTAAGTAAAACAAAGATGTAAATTTTTCGGAAAATTTTTTGGTAAATTTTTGGAAAATTCCAAGTTTTCCAATACTCTTCCGACCGTCTCTAATACATGTAGTTAGCCAAAAACCGGTCAAAGTAGGCGAATTCCCTTAAGTTTACGAGTTATTCATTCAATTAATTAAAACATAATAGAAATATTCGAAAAATTTTTCAAATTTTTCCTTAAATATTTTAGGAAACGTACTGTATTACTTGAATATACATATACTATGTATATTCAAGCTCTTGTCAAAATTGGCGAAAAACGCTCCGTTTCTGAGTTATAGCCAGTACAAAGTTATTGTGCGGTTTTTTGTGGTACAAATAATTTTTTTCTATAAAAAGTTACAATACTAAAAATCTAAAATTATGGAATTTAATAGTTAAAAACAAGTGCTTTAAAAGTAAAATTAAATTAAATGGGGTTGTCGCTTGAATTTAAAAGTAAATTGATGTCCAAAGTTTCTGTCAACTGCAAAATACACATTTATGCATGTTTCTCTGTCAAATTTAAAGTTATGGAAAAATAGTTTTCACCCTTGTGTGAAGCTCGTCTTCTTTCTTCTTTTTGCTGAGAAGAGTGTTCTCGCAGCTGCGTTTTTCGGTTTTTCCAACCACGTGGCGATTTTGGTTTTTCTTCAATTTCTTGAGAAATCACGGTGACAAAAATCCCAAACTTTGTATGTCGGTAGCCGCCCTTAGGGCCCACCAAAGGCCGCAATAAAAACGTGGGGGTAAAGCACTGGTTTGGGCAGCGTTCGTCAAAAACCGTTCAAATTTACACAAAACACGTGTTAACCTGTAAGGTTAGGGTCGAAAATGGGTGAAAGCCCAAGTATAGGTGGGAATTCGACCAATCCGATTTAACCACTGCAATCCTTGTCACTTTTTATAACTTTTTGCACTTTTCACGGCCCGATTCGATAAACTTTTATATTTTTAATGATTTTTCGAGTGCGGAGCGACTTAAAAACGTGGCGCTCGGGCTGGCGGTCAGAGGGGTTAGGTTAGGTTAGGTTAGGTTAGGTTAGGTTAGGTTAGGTTAGGTTAGGTTA
>OX346722.1:15843215-15856699 GCA_947063395.1 Hemistola chrysoprasaria
AGGTGTCGGTTAGGTGCGGTGAGGTTAGGTTAGCGGTGAGGTGTCGGTTAGGTTAGCGGTGAGGTGTCGGTTAGGTTAGCGGTGAGGTGTCGGTTAGGTGTGGTGAGGTTAGGTTAGCGGTGAGGTGTCGGTTAGGTGTGGTGAGGTTAGGTTAGCGGTGAGGTGTCGGATTAGGTTAGCGGTGAGGTGTCGGTTAGGTGCGGTGAGGTTAGGTTAGCGGTGAGGTGTCGGTTAGGTTAGCGGTGAGGTGTCGGTTAGGTGCGGTGAGGTTAGGTTAGCGGTGAGGTGTCGGTTAGGTTAGCGGTGAGGTGTCGGTTAGGTGCGGTGAGGTAAGGTTAGCTGTGAGGTGTCGGTTAGGTTAGCGGTGAGGTGTCGGTTAGGTTAGCGGTGAGGTGTCGGTTAGTTGCGGTGAGGTTAGGTTAGCGGTGAGGTGTCGGTTAGGTTAGCGGTGAGGTGTCGGTTAGGTGTGGTGAGGTTAGGTTAGCGGTGAGGTGTCGGTTAGGTGCGGTGAGGTTAGGTTAGCGGTGAGGTGTCAGTTAGGTGCGGTGAGGTTAGGTTAGCGGTGAGGTGTCGGTTAGGTTAGCGGTGAGGTGTCTGTTAGGTGTGGTGAGGTTAGGTTAGCGGTGAGGTGTCGGTTAGGTGTGGTGAGGTTAGGTTAGCGGTGAGGTGTCGGTTAGGTGTGGTGAGGTTAGGTTAGCGGTGAGGTGTCGGTTAGGTTAGCGGTTAGGTGACGGTTAGGTGCGGTGAGGTTAGGTTAGCGGTGAGGTGTCGGTTAGGTTAGCGGTGAGGTGTCGGTTAGGTGTGGTGAGGTTAGGTTAGCGGTGAGGTGTCGGTTAGGTTAGCGGTGAGGTGTCGGTTAGGTGCGGTGAGGTTAGGTTAGCGGTGAGGTGTTAGTGAGGTGCGGGAAGGTTAGATTAGCGGTGAGGTGTCGGTTAGGTTAGCGCTGAGGTGGCGGTTAGGTGCGGGGAGGTTAGTTTAGCGGTGAGGTGTCGGTTAGGTTAGCGCTGAGGTGTCGGTTAGGTGCGGTGAGGTTAGGTTAGTGGTGAGGTGTCGGTTAGGTTAGCGGTGAGGTGTCGGTTAGGTGCGGTGAGGTTAGGTTAGCGGTGAGGTGTCGGTTAGGTTAGCGGTGAGGTGTCGGTTAGGTGCGGTGAGTTGTTGGTGAGGTGCGGTGAGGTTAGGTTAGCGGTGAGGTGTCGGTTAGGTGTAGTGAGGTTAGGTTAGCGGTGAGGTGTCGGTTAGGTTAGCGGTGAGGTGTCGGTTAGGTGCGGTGAGGTTAGGTTAGCGGTGGGGTGTCGGTGAGGAGCGGTGAGGTTAGGTTAGGTTAGCGGTGAGGTGTTACTGAGGTGCGGGGAGGTTAGATTGGCGGTGAGGTGTCGGTTAGGTTAGCGGTGAGGTGTCGGTTAGGTGCGGTGAGGTTAGGTTAGCGGTGAGGTGTCTGTGGGGTGCGGTGAGGTGTGGTGAAGTGAAGTTTTAGGGTTGGTTAGGTGCAGTACAGTTAGGTCTTATAAGAAGTGGTTAGATGGTGATATCAGTAGGGTGAGGTACAGAGTTGAAGTATTATGTGAGTCTGAGCGCGTGAACATGAGTGTGCATATGTGCATGATTTAATATAGTTCAAAGGTTATTTACATTATTAGACCAAATATCGTAAAAAGTCTTATGACTTATATTATACATAAAGCTTATGTTATTTTATTCCTATATTTGGTATTTTTCAGAGGTGATTCACATTATTAGACATATCATCTTAAAAAGTCTTAATTAACTTTAACTTTATCATAATTTCGTATCATGTAATTACGCATTATATTCCTTCAGATTGTTCACAATACCCTTAACCAGACTCTCGAATGATTTAATTGCAGTCTCTTCCTTTATAAGTTCCAATATATTGTAGGGGTTTACGATATCTGTGAATGAACATATCTGTTCATGACGCAGCCGATCAACACAAAAGCGTGGACACTCACGTAATAAGTGGTCCATTGTCTGGACAATGTTTACGTCACAATTGCACTTGTCAGTCGCAGATATCTTAAACCGGTGAAGATAATGTCGGTGATACCCATGACCCGTCAGTAGTTGTGTGATGTGGAAAGAGTGTCCGATGGTTTCATATAATTTTTTAATATGTTTCAGTTCTGGAAGCCAGCTTCGTGTGTAAGTACCTTTGGTGGATGTTTTATATCTATCGTTGTGTATATTATTATTAATTTCTCTAATCTGCTTTTTAACGTAACTTATGGGGAATTTTGTAAATATTGGAGTTCTGTGTGAGGAGGCAGCACTTTTAGCGGCCTCATCCGCTGCTTCGTTGCCAGCAAGTCCAGCGTGGGCCTTCACCCACACAAACTCCACAGAACCAGAGTGAATGCGTAAGAAGTTTTGAATGTTGATGGCAAATGAGTTGGTTGTCTCTTTATTTTGAAGTTCTTGCAGAGCTGAGTGGCTGTCAGAGAGGATGGTTACAGCAGGTGCGCTATTTTCGTAAGCCCATATGACGGCCTTTTCAATTGCAAGCAGTTCAGCTTGGAAGACAGTACAGCTGTCATGTAGTTTTAATTTTCTTATTATAGGTGAACAAGATGGTTTCTCTATAACGTACGCTGCACCAACCCCTCCACCATCCAGTTTACTGCCATCTGTATAGATACGGATGTGTTCAGGTGGGCATATACTTCCAATCTCTTGTTCTGTATAGGCAATGTTGAAATTTATAATAATTCGTTCAGCTGGGTGAGGTAGGTCCTTGGGAGGTGTTGGTTTTTGTAGGTTGATGTCTGTGGGCAGGTATGGGCAATGTCCTTGGATTTTGGTACGTTCAATGATGCACACATCTTTTACCTTCAGATCCAATGGTGTAAGTTGAGCTAATGCTATGGCTGCGTTAGTAGAGATGGTGCGGAATCCTTTGATTATTTTAATGGCAAAGCCACGCTGAAGAGATAATAGTTTGTTGCGAACTTTTTTGAAATTAATAGCGTCACCCCAGATGCCAGCTGCGTAAGTTATTATTGGTTGAATGACCTGATGGTATATAATAGAAATGTTTTCACTATGAATTCCCCAGGTAGGGCGTACAAATTTGCAAAGTTTTCGATAGATTTTTAGCGCTTTGCAGATGGCATAATCTGCGTGTTTGACAAATGAAAGATTTTGGTCAACTATTAATCCGAGAAGTTTAATTTCAGGTGTGAATGTAAGGATCTGGCCTCGATGTGATATTTTGGCTTTCCGTGCATTGGGGGTGAACCCAATAAGCTGAGTTTTAGAAGGCCCAAAGGTCAGTTTGGCGTTTT
This sequence comes from Hemistola chrysoprasaria, assembly GCA_947063395.1. NCBI lineage: Eukaryota > Metazoa > Arthropoda > Insecta > Lepidoptera > Geometridae > Hemistola > Hemistola chrysoprasaria. Next base: position 15,846,515 of record OX346722.1, read on the forward strand.
CGCCCCAGGAGGTTATTATTTCCAAGGCGTTGTTCGTAATTTCTTCCAGATCAGGGATACTGTTAGCAGTGCATATAAGAAGTACATCATCAGCGTATGCCTGTAGCTGGCAGCCAGGTGGTAGGCTTGTCTCAAAAAGCTCATCGAGGATGATATTCCAGAAGCTTGGTCCACAAACCGAGCCTTGGATGCATCCTCTAGTCATTATTTTATGGGCGCTTGCTTCAGCAAAGTTCAATGTCACATGTCTGTTTTCTAAATAATTACAGATGAGACGATATAGGTTACTGGGACAGTCTGCAGCTTGAAGTCGTTGAAGAAGTTTTGGCCACCAGGCATTATCAAATGCTCCTTTTATGTCTAGGGACACTGCAACTACTAGCTTTTTATTACTACGAGCTGTCTTAATGGCTGTTATAGCATGATTCAGGGCATCCACAGTTGAAGTTTGTGCTTTAAATCCGAATTGTTTCGGATTATGGTGTTCAGATACATGTAGGTGATGAGTGATTCTACGAGTCATCAATTTTTCGAAGAGTTTACCAAAAACATTAATCAGTCCAATGGGTCGATATGCGTCTGCATCATTGTATGTATCTTTATTGGGTTTAGGAACTGTTATAACCTGAGCAGTTTTCCAGTTGGTTGGAAAATATGATAATGCTAGGCAGCGATTTAGGAGTCGGGTTATGAGTTGCGGGTAAGCAGAGCAAACTGCTGATATTATATCTGAGGTAAGGTGATCTGGGCCAGGTGCCTTGTTTGGATTCATGCTTTGAATGCAGGATAGTATTTCTTGTTCAACAAAAGGTACATCATCCGGAGTGTTAGGGATAAGCTGGCTGGTTTGTCTGGTTGTTTTGTGGGCTTCAGTTATATCTAGTGTATCATCTTTGTAAAATTTTTCAAGAAGTCGTGTTGCGGTATCCTGGCTGTCTTTACTGTATGTTCCATCAAATATTAGGGTGGTGGTTGGTTTTGGTGGAGGAGCGCGACTGAGGAGTCGATTTGTTAGGGACCATACATCTTCTTTATGTTGGCGAGTGCAGAACTGACGAAAATCGGTGGTAGAAGCTTTTTTGATTTCTGCAGCATAAGTATCTTTGGCTTCGGTCCTTTCTTCTAAGATGTTGTCCAGTGGGATGTTTCTGTGTGCCATACGTTGTAAAAGATGATGGAGATGGATGACTTTTTGTTTCATTTCCTCAAGGCGTTCACTCCACCAAGGGTTATATTTATCTTGGTTTAGCTTTTTAGGCAGCACCTGCTTGCATGTTTTATGGATGGTTTTTGTTAGTATGTTAATAAAATTATCTATTTCTTCATGATTGTGTGATTCAATATCAGCCTGTAGTAGGTGAGTGCGCTCTATGTTTGTTTGTAATTTATTGTTGAATAATTCCCAGTTGGCGTTCTTGGTGGAGTAGATAAAGGTAGATCGTTTCTTGGCTTTAGTGATTGAAGATTGATCATATAATAATGTGAATTCGATAGCATTGTGGTCTGAAGATGGACATGCCTCAAGGTTAACTTTCCAATCATCAATTGCAGGAACTAGTGAATCAGAGATCATGGTCAAGTCGATGATTGAAGTTCTTCTGACGCCATGGGTGATTGTTTCAAAGGTTGGCGAAGAACCGGAGTTACATATGACTAATCCATTAGATGTTATTAAGTTGACTATGTTATTTCCTCTGTGATTTGAAGATGATGACCCCCATAGTGGGTGCCATCCATTAAAATCGCCGCCAATGATGATGTTTGAGCTGGAGTAATTATGTATAAGAAAGTCAAGTTTTGATAATGTGTTACCCGTGTCCATATCAGGCTCAATATATGCAGAGACAATGATAGTTTTATGTTGATTAATGCAGAGTTGAATTACGCTCAAGTTAGGAGAAGAGTATTGTGCCAAGCCAAGAGAAGCGCCGATACCGGCTTTTACTAAGATACAGGCCTTAACCCGTTCACCATTTGTTGAAGTTTGGAAGACCTCATAACCTAAGATATTTCTAGTTACATTTAAATCTTTATTAACATAAGGTTCAGTGATTAAAGCTATAGGGTAATCGTTTTGTATGAAATATTGTATAAATTCATGGTGCCAAGCATAAGAGCGGCCCACGTTACACTGCAAAAATTTAATATTTGATGTATTAGCGTTATGGTTGTCATTTGACAAACTATGGTCACCAATATTTAAATACTAATAACCATAGTCCGTCATGGAGCAGATACGCTCAGACATGAAAGATTTTAAAGTGCAAAAGTTGGATGTAGCTGAATGATTAATATTATTTTGTTTATTATTTTTCTCATTGTTATTTTTGCAGTTGAAGCAAATGGCAGTTTTGGGGTCTCTCTTATGCGGGCAGTTTATAAAAGTATGGGAAGTAGATGCACAATGAGAGCAAGCTGTTGTAGAGGCAGTGCAATGCTTCTTCAGGTGTCCATATTGTAGACACTTAAAGCACTGCAATACTGGGCAAAAGTTGTCGACGAATACTCTCTGGTGGTCGATGTTGATTCTTTGAAGTTGGGTAGCGGCTCTCCATACAGCGGGTGTAGTCATAAGTACTGCGTTGTATAATTTGTCATTTTTCTTGTTGTTTCTTACAAATTGGATTTTTATGTCGGAATTTAAATTGGAAATAGATTCATTAATTGTAGGGTTTTGGGCTAGAATTATTTCTGGAATTTCTTCTTTAGGAGTCTCCTTGGAAATACCTTTTATAATGAGCATAGGCTTAAGTTTGTTGACGGTGGTGGCAATGAGTGTGTCATTGTGTTGAAGGCGAGAGACAGTCTCATCTCGTTGCGCCATCGTCTCAAATTCCACTCGAAGACGGTTGTTTGATATAGGCTGAACGAGCACAGGGGCATACTTGGTAGTTTTGAATGAGATGCCCCTACGCCACGCGTCGCAGATGTCGCTGGTTGATTTGGCGGGAACACCCTTCTTTTCCACGATGATGGCATGATGCGAAGATGGTGGATTTTTGCGTTTGGGTGAACTTGCGGCTATTTCAGCATAAGTTGTTGGGTGGCTATCTGCCTTTTGGTTGTAAAGCGAGTCCTTCTCTATTCGTTGTATGTTGTCTTGGGCTTTGTTATAAGAATGAAACATCTTTTTCAGGTTCATAAGCTCTGTAGTAATCTTGGTAAGTTGGGTATAGTTTTCTGTGTACATAGTTGCAAATTGTCTAATTTGTTCATTTTGCATGTTAATGAGTGCCTTAAGTTCAGAGATTTTCTTGTTGTTATTTTCTATTGCTTCATTGACAACATGAGCATTATTAGTTGTAAGGGCAATAGTGCCATTATTAATGGCTTTAGCATGTTGTATCATTCCTAAAGACAATTGTTTGATCTCTTCTCTGTTGTTTCTAGTAACAGATTTACCTTCAAAAACGACACGAATGATTGCTTCACTGTCTGTTATGAATTTATCACATGGTTTATTATCAGTTGGATTGGTCGCTGGTGCAGTCATTTCAGCAAGATCCGGGTTGTTAGTAGGGTTGGTCTCTTGAGTTAAGTTCATGACTGATGAATGGAATGTGTTAAATGCCGTTGGAGCGCTGGTTGCTGAATCGGTATTATAATAAAGTTCCTCCATAGGGGTAGCTCTCTGGTCTATTTGTGACATAGTCCCCGAGGTGTTTTTCCTGGGAGTTGCAGGTGGAGTACGCGTGGGTCTCATTTTTGTACGGTGGAGGGTAAAAGCACTATTAACCGGTATTTCAGCACTGGCTAGAATTTATATAGTTTACGCACATATATCACACATAATGGTCATCAGTTCCTAATAATGTCTATATAGTTCCGAACTCGTCTGGTAAAAGACTTACCATGTGTCCCAGGTAGTGTGTGTGTAATCCATATATCTCTTGGATCCCACTCACTGTAATCCACACAGACACATAGGCACTTAGATCACACACATTTATTTAAATACTTTGAGATTATTTGTGAATTAAATGTTTATTTTATGGTTATTTAAGGATAAAAGGTTTATTTGTAACATCTAAGGCACACAAGTACTTAATTCACTTTAAAACATGTGATTATTAAAGGCATATTTAACACCATGATGCACTAAAGCACTTAATTTATTTAAATACTTAGAGATTGTCACGAAATTATTAGTTTATAAGTTCCCAGGTAATTTTTTGAAATATTTAAAGTTTGCAAGATTATTCACTCGCGTTTGTTAACATTTTTGGTATTTTTCATGAGATTTATATTTATTACATTATTATTAAAAGAATAAATTACTCAGAATATTTTTATAGATTTTTACAGCACTTAGAACGGTTGATTTCAATAAAAAGTTGAAGAGCCCATGGTAGACGCGACCGTTCACTACAGTGGCTCGCAGCAGACTGGTTAGGTTAGGTTAGGTTAGGTTAGGTTAGGTTAGGTTAGGTTAGGTTAGGTTAGGTTAGGTTAGGTTAGGTTAGGTTAGGTTAGGTTAGGTTAGGTTAGGTTAGGTTAGGTTAGGTTAGGTTAGGTTAGGTTAGGTTAGGTTAGGTTAGGTTAGGTTAGGTTAGGTTAGGTTAGGTTAGGTTAGGTTAGGTTAGGTTAGGTTAGGTTAGGTTAGGTTAGGTTAGGTTAGGTTAGGTTAGGTTAGGTTAGGTTAGGTTAGGTTAGGTTAGGTTAGGTTAGGTTAGGTTAGGTTAGGTTAGGTTAGGTTAGGTTAGGTTAGGTTAGGTTAGGTTAGGTTAGGTTAGGTTAGGTTAGGTTAGGTTAGGTTAGGTTAGGTTAGGTTAGGTTAGGTTAGGTTAGGTTAGGTTAGGTTAGGTTAGGTTAGGTTAGGTTAGGTTAGGTTAGGTTAGGTTAGGTTAGGTTAGGTTAGGTTAGGTTAGGTTAGGTTAGGTTAGGTTAGGTTAGGTTAGGTTAGGTTAGGTTAGGTTAGGTTAGGTTAGGTTAGGTTAGGTTAGGTTAGGTTAGGTTAGGTTAGGTTAGGTTAGGTTAGGTTAGGTTAGGTTAGGTTAGGTTAGGTTAGGTTAGGTTAGGTTAGGTTAGGTTAGGTTAGGTTAGGTTAGGTTAGGTTAGGTTAGGTTAGGTTAGGTTAGGTTAGGTTAGGTTAGGTTAGGTTAGGTTAGGTTAGGTTAGGTTAGGTTAGGTTAGGTTAGGTTAGGTTAGGTTAGGTTAGGTTAGGTTAGGTTAGGTTAGGTTAGGTTAGGTTAGGTTAGGTTAGGTTAGGTTAGGTTAGGTTAGGTTAGGTTAGGTTAGGTTAGGTTAGGTTAGGTTAGGTTAGGTTAGGTTAGGTTAGGTTAGGTTAGGTTAGGTTAGGTTAGGTTAGGTTAGGTTAGGTTAGGTTAGGTTAGGTTAGGTTAGGTTAGGTTAGGTTAGGTTAGGTTAGGTTAGGTTAGGTTAGGTTAGGTTAGGTTAGGTTAGGTTAGGTTAGGTTAGGTTAGGTTAGGTTAGGTTAGGTTAGGTTAGGTTAGGTTAGGTTAGGTTAGGTTAGGTTAGGTTAGGTTAGGTTAGGTTAGGTTAGGTTAGGTTAGGTTAGGTTAGGTTAGGTTAGGTTAGGTTAGGTTAGGTTAGGTTAGGTTAGGTTAGGTTAGGTTAGGTTAGGTTAGGTTAGGTTAGGTTAGGTTAGGTTAGGTTAGGTTAGGTTAGGTTAGGTTAGGTTAGGTTAGGTTAGGTTTTTTTTTTTTTTAGAGTTGAGTTGTTTAGATTTGACGCATGTGTGAGGGCTCGATGCTAATGGGATACTTCTTACCCTCACGCGGAATTAAGTTGGAATGGATTTTGGGAGAAGATAGGTTTGGAAAAATGAAGTTGGAGTTGGTTTGGAAGATATTATAGGGATTAAGCAGAAGGAGGGTGTGGAGATGGTTATTGGAAAAAGAAGTGAGTGGTGGTTGAAGAAGCGTGTGGAGATGGTTATTAGATAAAGAAGTGAGTGGTTGGTTGGAGAAGTTGGATTGAAGGGGTAGATAAATATTATAGGTTTTAAGTAGAAGGAGGGTGTGGAGATGGTTATTGGATAAAGAAGTGAGTGGTTGGTTGAAGAAGAAGTTGGGATGAAGGGGTAGGTAATTAGTAAGAGAAAGTTGTATGTAGAAGATACTAGGTTGGGGGAAAGATAAAGTTGGAGTTGGTTTGGAAGATATTATGGGGATCAAGCAGAAGAAGGGTGTGGAGATGGTTATTGGATAAAGAAGTGAGTGGTGGTTGAAGAAGTTGGATTGAAGGGGTGGGTAATATTATTATAGGTTTTAAGTAGAAGTAAGAGAAGGTTGTATGTAGAAGATACTAGGTATAAGAAAAGATATATGTTATATATATATATATATATATTGTGAAGAAGTGAGTGGCAAAATATATATATATATATATATATACATATATTCATACATATATATACATACACACACATACATACATACATACATACATACGAACATACACATATATATACATATACATACATATACACACACATACATGCTTATATATAACAATAAAAATCATTTTTAACATATTTACAATTGAAACATAGAGCAATTACTTATTTATATGTTCGGAGCAAACTTTACAAAATGTTATCTATTGTAATATTACAGCTACTTTATTTTATAATAATATTGCATAGTTATGTTATTAACATGGTTATTAATATATCTGATTTAAATATTAATTGAAACATGGAGCAATGACTTATTTATATGTTCGGAGCAAACTTTGCAAAATGTTATCTATTGTAATATTACAGCTACATTATTTTATAATGATATTGCATAGTTATGTTAATAACATAGTTATTAATATACCTGATTTAAATATTAATTGAAACATGGAGCAATTACTTATTTATATATATGTTCGGAGCAAAGTTTACAAAATGTTATCTATTGTGATATTACAGCTACATTATTTTATAATAATATTGCATAGTTATGTTATTAACATAGTTATTGATAATTTATATATATGTTCGGAGCAAAGTTTACAAAATGTTATGTATTGTAATATTACAGCTACATTATTTTATAATAATATTGCATAGTTATGTTATTAACATAGTTATTAATATATCTGATTTAAATATTAATTGAAACATGGAGCAATGACTTATTTATATGTTCGGAGCGAACTTTACAAAATGTTATCTATTATAATATTTCAGCTGCATTATTTTATAATAATATTGCATAGTTATGTTATTAACATAGTTATTAATATACCTGATTTAAATATTAATTGAAACATAGAGCAATTGCTTATTTATATATATATGTTCGGAGCAAAGTTTACAAAATGTTATCTATTGTAATATTACAGCTACATTATATTTACCAACTAAATTATAAGACACAAATAATAATTTTTTTTTTTTTTTTTTTTTTTTTTTTTTTTTATTTATTTATTTATTTATTTTTTATTTTTTTTATTTTTTTTTTTTTTATTTATTAATTTTTTTTTTTTTTTTTTTTTTTTTTTTTTTTTTTTTTTTAATTTTTTTTTTTTTTTTTTTTTTTTTTTTAATTTTTTTTTTTTTTTTTTTTTTTTTTTTTATTTTTTTTTTTTTTTTTTTTTTTTTATTATTTGTGTCAATATTTACATATTTATAAAATATAATTATTAAATCGGAACGATTACTAATTTATGTGTACAGAACAAATTTTACAATATCTTATCTTTTATAATATTAGTTGAGTGTGAGTGAGTTTATATCATATGTTATGTGCACAACATATATGATTTACAGGAATATTTTAGAGTTAAGTAAATTACAAATTATTAAGAGCTACATTATCTTATTATAATATCACTTATAACATTAGTTAAGTGTGAGTGAGTGCACATAATATGATTTGCAAAACATATTTTCAAGTTAAGTTAATTTACAAGTTATTAAGAGCTACATTATTAAATAATAATTTAATCCTATTTTATTACTATTTACAGACAGTATTGCTTATATTCAGCAATTATTTACTTACATTATGGTTACATTACTCTCAGTTCAGCTTCATTTACTTCTAGTATGTAGCAATTACTTAATTATATACACAGAACAATATTTAAAATATGTCCTAGGTGACAATCATTCAGATACACTCCCGCGCTCAGGTCCCCACAAATTTCACAATTTCCACGATTTCAAAATTCCATTTGTTACGAAAGCAGTAAACAAATGTAGCAAACGGCCAGTCAGCACCGCCAAGCCAAACCAGGCAAGGCGATGTGAGTTGTGGTGCGGTTAGGTGCAGTGTCGGTGAGGAGCGGTGAGGTTAGGTTAACGGTGAGGTGTCGGTTAGGTGCGGTGAGGTGTCGGTGAGGTGCGGTGATGTTAGGTTAGCGGTGAGGTGTCGGTTAGGTTAGTGGTGAGGTGTTGGTTAGGTGTGGTGAGGTTAAATTAGCGGTGAGGTGTCGGTTAGGTTAGCGGTGATGTGTCGGTTAGGTTAGCGGTGAGGTGTCGGTTAGGTGTGGTGAGGTTAGGTTAGCGGTGAGGTGTCGGTTAGGTGTGGTGAGGTTAGGTTAGCGGTGAGGTGTCGGTTAGGTTAGCGGTGAGGTGTCGGTTAGGTGCGGTGAGGTTAGGTTAGCGGTAAGGTGTCGGTTAGGTTAGCAGTGAGGTGTCGGTTAGGTGCGGTGAGGTTAGGTTAGCGGTGAGGTGTCGGTTAGGTTAGCGGTGAGGTGTCGGTTAGGTGTGGTGAGGTTAGGTTAGCGGTGAGGTGTCGGTTAGGTGCGGTGAGGTTAGGTTAGTGGTGAGGTGTCGGTCAGGTTAGTGGTGAGGTGTCAGTGAGGTGCGGTGAGGTTAGGTTAGCGGTGAGGTGTCGGTTAGGTGCGGTGAGGTTAGGTTAGTGGTGAGGTGTCGGTTAGGTTAGCGGTGAGGTGTCGGTTAGGTGTGGTGAGGTTAGGTTAGCGGTGAGGTGTCGGTTAGGTGTGGTGAGGTTAGGTTAGCGGTGAGGTGTTGGTTAGGTTAGCGGTGAGGTGTCGGTTAGGTGCGGTGAGGTTAGGTTAGCGGTGAGGTGTCGGTTAGGTTAGTGGTGAGGTGTCGGTTAGGTGTGGTGAGGTTAAGTAAGCGGTGAGGTGTCGGTTAGGTTAGCGGTGAGGTGTCGGTTAGGTGCGGTGAGGTTAGGTTAGCGGTGAGGTGTCAGTTAGGTGCGGTGAGGTTAGGTTAGCGGTGAGGTGTCGGTTAGGTTAGCGGTGAGGTGTCGGTTAGGTGTGGTGAAGTTTGGTTAGCGGTGAGGTGTCGGTTAGGTGCGGTGAGGTTAGGTTAGCGGTGAGGTGTCAGTTAGGTTAGCGGTGAGGTGTCGGTTAGGTTAGCGGTGAGGTGTCGGTTAGGTGTGGTGAGGTTAGGTTAGCGGTGAGGTGTCGGTTAGGTGTGGTGAGGTTAGGTTAGCGGTGAAGTGTCGGATTAGGTTAGCGGTGAGGTGTCAGTGAGGTGCGGTGAGGTTAGGTTAGCAGTGAGGTATCGGTTAGGTGCGGTGAGGTTAGGTTAGCGGTGAGGTGTCGGTTAGGTTAGCGGTGAGGTGTCGGTTAGGTGCGGTGAGGTTAGGTTAGCGGTGAGGTGTCAGTTAGGTGCGGTGAGGTTAGGTTAGCGGTGAGGTGTCGGTTAGGTTAGCGGTGAGGTGTCGGTTAGGTGTGGTGAAGTTTGGTTAGCGGTGAGGTGTAGGTTAGGTGCGGTGAGGTTAGGTTAGCGGTGAGGTGTCGGTTAGGTTAGCGGTGAGGTGTCGGTTAGGTTAGCGGTTAGGTGCGGTGAGGTTAGGTTAGTGGTGAGGTGTCGGTTAGGTTAGCGGTGAGGTGTCGGTTAGGTGCGGTGAGGTTAGGTTAGCGGTGAGGTGTCGGTTAGGTTAGCGGTGAGGTTAGGTTAGCGGTGAGGTTAGGTTAGGTTAGGTTAGGTTAGGTTAGGTTAGGTTAGGTTAGGTTAGGTTAGGTTAGGTTAGGTTAGGTTAGGTTAGGTTAGGTTAGGTTAGGTTAGGTTAGGTTAGGTTAGGTTAGGTTAGGTTAGGTTAGGTTAGGTTAGGTTAGGTTAGGTTAGGTTAGGTTAGGTTAGGTTAGGTTAGGTTAGGTTAGGTTAGGTTAGGTTAGGTTAGGTTAGGTTAGGTTAGGTTAGGTTAGGTTAGGTTAGGTTAGGTTAGGTTAGGTTAGGTTAGGTTAGGTTAGGTTAGGTTAGGTTAGGTTAGGTTAGGTTAGGTTAGGTTAGGTTAGGTTAGGTTAGGTTAG